>JBBPLS010000249.1:0-32307 GCA_038089895.1 Boletellus ananas | reverse complement strand
CTGTGCTCATAAGGATGCATCCGTGCGCGGTCACCGTGTAGTTGCATTGCAGTGCGGTCACCCGATTTCCTTATTTGGCAGCTGTGGCTCGCTGTAGGAGGACCGGCCTAGGCCACAGTGCCCACGTGGAGATCCATGGCATCGATAATCGGCTTTGGGCCGGATGCAAAACCCATTCGCATGCCTGCAGAGAGTATCTTGGAGAAACTATCAAAGCGAATCACACGACCAAGCTGGGGTGTCTCAAGTTCCAGTGCAAAGTATGAAGGGGGTCGCGCGTCTCTGCCAAAGTATAGGTAATAGTACGGATCATCTGGATCAATGACTCTTAATAGTCCACGAGCCAGGGGGAAACATTGTTGACGAACCTTCGAGGATCAAGAAGTTGTGCTCTCGGGCCAGCTGAAGTACTTCTCTTCGACGGTCGATCGTGGCGGTCACACCAGTTGGGTTGCAACCATACTGTCATTCTGGCCAATCAAGCAAGCGATCGATCAGAATAATCATCGACGTACCGGGACGGTGTAGAAAGCCTTGGGCTTCTTCTTGCCTTCGGGCCAGCTTTCGAGGATAGAGCAAAGGTTGCGCGAGCAAACACCGTTTTCATCCGTAGCGACCTCTGTAGATGGTCAGGACTGTGATTCGAGTACTGACGTTCCTGTGCTGACCAACAAGCTCACAATGGAGAGCGCGGAGAATAGGGAGGACGCCACTGAAGCAAGGATGGTCAGTGGCTCGGTAGGAGCAGCACTGCCCAGCGGAGTCTCACGCGTATACGGGTGCCTCGATCAGCACAGGGTCACCAGGATTCATGATTGCGTAGATTGCCTGGACGGAATTAGCAAGCACAGCTTTGTTGGAAGGTGGTGCACCCACTTTGTAGATCACATCTTGGGATCCGTTCCCAATCGTGAGTCTCCATGCCTCGGAGGGCTTTCTACCGTGCGCACGCTCCTGCAGGCCAACGAACCACTCGTTTAGACCCGGGAGGCCAGCTGTCGGACCGTACTGGAGTCCGGCGGCGAGGCTTTCACGAGTGAGGGAGATGGGGGTCGAGTGAGACGAGTGAGAAGGATCTGTGATCGTGAAGGAGAGTGACTCGAAGGGAAACATGGTGTCATTTGGTTTGCCCGCTAACAGCGAGATCACGCCCGGTTTGTTTTCCAGGGGGTAAAGACCACGGACTACGAGAGCCATTAGCTTGTGACTTTATCGGCTACGAGCAGCAACGAGGGACGACTGACTTGGGCTGGGTTTCCTTTCCTTTGCGGCATCAGACAGGAAGCGGTTGTAGAATCCTGGGGGAGGTATCTGCGTGTCCGGGCGTTCGTTGATCTGTTGGCCTGGGACATCTGCTGCAGACGTGGTCATCTTGCAATGTGACCACAGACACTGATCTTGCCTTACGGTCGGAGAGGGTTGCACTGTAGTTGCGACTAGTGTCTGACTCTGATCACGATGGAGAACCCGCAGGCAGCGTCGCGATAACTCCGAAAGCCCGACCACGAAGTGGGCCCGACTCGGCATTCAACACCAGCAGTTGCTTGCTCCGTCCCGGCGCACACGAGGACGTCGTGCAATGGCCTCGGACACGCATGGCAGGCACCGAGCCGAACCTGGTTCTCTAGGTCAGCCCGACTGGAACGCCGAGGGAGCTCGTCTTCGGATCATCCTGGGTTTCATGGTCGACGTCCCTCGTAATGTCGCCTAATCGTCCGGCGGGCGTGCAGGGTGCTTGGTTCATGTCCGCCATATCCGCGATACCGTTCTCTTTGGAAAGGTGCCATCACCCACTTTCTGTCGTGTTTTCCGAGAACGCTCCACCCGTCTTCCCTGCCCGACACGACCCGGATGCGCCATGCATCGTGCGTCTTTACATCACCACCCGTTCCTCCGACACACTCGGTGGCTCCACTCGCCACGACGAACGCCCATCGGCCCACACTTGCCTCTCGAAATGGCTCGACAGGTCTTGGCCAGGTCCACGGACGACGCTCGGCAGACGAACTGGTTCGGTTCCCTAAACTGGACCCCGATCGCATTTCCGGTCCGTTCACGCAAGAGGGCCCTCGCACGCCATTCCTAGCCCCAAGCAAGCCGTCCACAAGACATGCCTTTGTGTCCCGCCTGCTCCACAGAATTTTCCAGCGTTCTCATGACTCACGCACTTGTTTCCCCAATTACCCCACGATGACGATTCGCTTAGTAACGACCCGTGCCCTGTCGTCGGCACTCGTCCCAGGACAGCTTGGCAGCCTGGCCCTTGTTTCTCGGTGGATCCCGTTTGCGGTGATCGATGGGCCAACCGGACCGTTCTGGCCACCCTCTCGTCTCTCCAAGCTGTGGCTGGGCGAAGCCAGGCGCTGGCCAGAGGTGCGTGGGGTGGGTGACAAAGCAATGCGCTGTGCTGCGTCTAACATTCTAATCACCCTCCATTTAGAGGGAGGCTGTTCTCTGGACCGCGGCGCCAAATGAGCCAGACCGATGATTCCCGGGCATTCCATGCTGCCGCTTTCACTCACGTCCCTACGCAGCACGGACAACACGAGGTTTTAATATGCCAGGTGGCTTTGACCGGTCAAGGCAATGCCTCGTCAGCATATAAGTAAAGCTCGCGTTTGCCGTTATCTCCTCACTGTGCTACTTCCTATTCCCTCTTCGACATCGATTCAGCATCATCTTGACGATGCCTGCACAGCACGTTGCCCTCTTTCTTCCGTCGAGACAAGCGCCTTTTGCCCTTGGCACTCGCGAAATCAACGAACCCGGACCGGGCGAAATCCTCGTCCGAGTCAAAGCGACGGCACTCAATCCGAGTGACGCCAAGGTTCAAAAGCGAGGCATCTATGTCTCCAAGTATCCGGCTGTGCTGGGAAGCGACGGCGCGGGTGTCGTGGAGAGAGTGGGGGAGGGCGTGACCAGGTTTGATCCTGGTGATGATGTGTAAGAACCGCCGTTGTGGTCGACGTGGACGCAAAACTGATGTTGTCCGGGCAGATTCTTCCACGGTGCTTACGACGACAATGACTTGTCGACGTTTCAGCAATACTGCATCGCCGTGGTCGACTTTGCAGCCAAGGTGGGTAGCGGCTGAGCAGCGCGCGAGTGTCCCACACTAACATCACGTGCAGATCCCTGATAACCTGTCGTACGAGCAGGCTTCGACATTGCCGCTGGGACTGGGCACTGCGGCAATTGGGCTCTATGGGCGAGCTAACGGCATTGGCCTCATGCCCCCTTGGAAGCACGGCGGAGCGGGCAAGTACAGGAACATGCCGATTCTCATCTTCGGCGGCGCGGGGTCTGTGGGCAGTTACGGTAGGCGCAGATTATATTGAGCGTTGATGGGAGCGTTCCTGATAAAATTTTCTCAGCCATTCAGTTTGCGAAGATGTCCGGCTTCTCTCCCATCATCGCGACGGCCGCACTAAAGCATACCGACTACCTCAAAGGACTTGGTGCCACTCATGTGATTGATCGGTATCTGTCATTCGACGGACTGAAGCAGGCTTTAGCGCGGATAACTGCTGCGCCGATAAACGTTATTTTTGACTCGATCTCCATCCGGGAGACGCAGGAAGGAGCATGGAAATTGCTTGGACCACAAGGGCGGCTCGTTTTGACGCTGCCGTCGGTTATCGACAGACATCCTAGCGATCGCAGGGAGATCGTCCTCACCAACGGGAACCCGCACATGGAGGAGAACTGGGAGACGGGAAGGCAGCTCTGGCTGCATCTGGAAAAATGGCTCGAGAAGGGGGAGATACGGGTGAGTGTTTCCGGTTCGACGAGTGGGCGGCTGTTCTAACGCGAGCTCGTCGACAGCCCAACCAGGTTGAGGTGGTGTCGGGAGGACTGAAGGGGATTGGTCCCGCACTTGAAAGGTTTGACGGGGGACGCATCGATGGGGTAAAGATGGTTTCCCGTCCGCAAGATACCGTCGAAAGGTAGAAGGTGTTCGGTCGTGCATGCTCGTCCTGGGATACTTAGACCTTTTTTTTTTGTTTTTTTCTTGGTTCAGCGACTATGCGATGACATCACCTCCATTTCATCACGTGATCAAAGACATCAGGAGGACGCCGTCGATGCGCAACATCCGTCTCAGGATGGCGACGCGCTTTCTGCGCGCGTTCGTCATGGCGCGCCACGACCCAGATCAGCGCACGGACATGGAATTCGGGGGGTGGCCAATCAGTAAATAACAAATGTCATATTATGTATGCAGTAGAATACAGAAACGATACCCCTCGTCCTCGTTCCACCATGTCCTCTCTCAAACAACGCGCCCTCTTCCTGCAGTCAAAGCAGGGCGACCTCGTCGTTGCCGAGCGCAGCGTCCCCAAGCCCGCCAAGGGCCAGCTCCTCGTCAAGGTGCACACCACCGCCCTCAATCCCGTCGACTTCAAGATCCAGCAGTCGGGCATGTTCATCGAGGCGTACCCCGCCATCCTCGGCGTCGACATGGCAGGCGTCGTCGAAGAGGTCGGCGACGACGTTGAAAAGTTTGCCAAGGGCGACAAAGTGTATGCCCCTATTTCACCCCCGACACGCACCGTTGAGCCACCCCCTGCAGCCTTGCGCACGGGAGCTTTGCCAACGACGAGGCCACCTTTCAGCAGTATGCGCTCGCCTATGCCGACTATACCGCCAAGGTGAGCATGCGCGACGCGACGCAACCACCAACGCCAACATGACACAGATCCCCCACAACCTGGACTTTGATCGCGCGGCCACCGTACCGCTGGGCTTTGACACCGCTGCAGTCGGCCTATATTCGGACCAGCTCGGTGCCGGGCTCGCCCCACCTTGGCTTCATGGCGGTCAGGGCATCTATGCCGGCAAGCCTATTTTGATCATGGGCGGCTCTTCGTCTGTGGGCATGTACAGTGAGTGAACGGATGGTAAATCTGGCTGACGCTCACCGCCATTTGTCCAGCTATCCAGCTCGCCAGGCTGTCTGGGTTCTCCCCTATCATCACGACCGCGAGTCCCGCTTATGAAAACGAACTCAAGGCCCTCGGGGCCACAGACGTCATTGACAGGCATCTCAGTGGAAACGAATTCA
Organism: Boletellus ananas; assembly: GCA_038089895.1. NCBI lineage: Eukaryota > Fungi > Basidiomycota > Agaricomycetes > Boletales > Boletaceae > Boletellus > Boletellus ananas. The sequence continues at coordinate 27,242 of JBBPLS010000249.1, read as the reverse complement.
CAGCTGCCTTGAACAAGATCACCCAGCATCCCATTCAGATTGCTTATGATGTCATCGCTTCACCAGAAACCCAGAAGAAGGCGTGGTCTGCCCTGGCCCAGGGCGGAACGCTTGTCCTGACCCTCTCGCCTGTCGTCGCGGAGGAAGAAGGAAAGGGTCGTTCTGTCATTGCAACCTACGGTAGTCCCCATTCGCAGCCCAACCAATCTCTGTGTCGTGAATCTTGGGGCATCCTGGAAAAGTGGTTGCAGAACGGCGTCATCAAGGTATGCAGATCCGATCAGATGGCCGGGTGCCCGACCCGAAAGCGTTTCTAGCCCAACAGGTTTGAGGTCCTGCCAAATGGGCTTGGCGGAATTCCAGCAGGCCTCGAGCAATTGCAGGCAGGCAAGGTGAGCGGAAAGAAGCTCGTCGCCCACCCCCAAGAGACGGCATAGAGATGTGCGAGACGTTCCTGGGTCATCCCGACTTCGATTTCGCGTGTGTATGATTGGTAACGACGGGATTCGTGAGCCTGTGTCGAGTTACATTCCGGTTAGTTCGAGGTATCACGCATGTAGGTTCAAGGCATGTATTTATTTCAATGAAGTGTTGACTCGGTCGAATCGTTCCTGATTTCCAGCGGGTATGGTCGACAGACGAAGCAAATCCGATAACCGTTGCTCGATCCCGCGGATTCCGCGCCAAGCAAGCTCGAGCACGGAACGAAGGCGTTGCCATCGCCACCCCGATAATAAAATGGATCGACAGGTCACCAGGGATTGACGCGACACAGCCAAACGATGCCCAGAACTGAATCGAGGGTGAGCCTATCGGCACATGCCAGCGAGCGGGCGACATCTGACCGACCAGCAGTGACCCTCGATATGTGGGGCCCATCGAAGTGATCGGTCGTGGGTCTCGAGTCTCGACCTTCCTGGATTAGGCAGCTAGCGTGGTTGGCTCGGAAAACCGGATTTTTTCACGCACCGCGCATTTTCCCTACCTCTCCCCAAGTATGGAAGACTGCGAGATATTTGAAATCCACGACGGGGTCTGTTCGCTCCCCTCACTTTTTTTTTTTTTGGGCTGCCTCCAAGTTGATGTACACCAGATCAGTGGCGGTACTTTGGGCGTGTAGGACCTAATTGGGTTCTGGGGTCAAGTGGTCCAAGAAAAAGGGGCAGGGCATCATGGGTAGCTCGAGACCAGAGGCAGTTGGATTCACGAGAGAAATGGGTATCGTCTGCCTTGAGATGGCCAAGGTAGACTGACAGGACGGTCCATGATCCTGCCCAGTGTTGTAGGCATGGGTGGGCCAGGGTGGCTGTCTGGGGGTGCTCCAAACTGCCAACACGCGGGATGGGCAACACCGATGACGAATACGGCGTTTCTGGATCCTGCCAGGCGGTTGAAATGTCTCGCCATGGAGGTCAAACGGGGTCCCAGGCGAAACGGGTTGTCACTGCGACGGGATGGATGCATAGCGGGGGCGCAACACCTGGGGATGTCTGCGGAGCCATCTCGGGGACGTGGAATGTGGACCCCGTCAAACGTGTTCGACAGGTCGGCCTGCGCACCAGGTACAGAACTCTCCACGATCACGACGGGGAAGCACGAGCCCGGCCTGCTGCCCTGGACCGTCGATGTGACCCTCTCTCGACCGGAAGCGAGATTCGACGCGTACGCGGACGATGGCCAGTAGCAGACAGTGGAAAGGGCATAAAGAAACCCGGGGACACGTGCTCGCTGAAATCCCGTCAAATGAGGCTTACCCATCCATTTCGTCCCCCCACGCCGGACGACCAAGCTGTCGGTCTTACGACGGCCCATCTGCCACGACAAGGCTCGAGGGACCGATCAGAACGTCGAGAAGTACATGCCGTGGCGTCGGTCCTCTCACACCACAAAATGAAAAGAAGGAGACGGACGTGTGCTCGGCGCATCACGCCCACTCGCAGCTGATCGTGCCTTTGGACGCAGCACTGGGACTGGTCCACCCGGCTCAGGCCAGGCTCTCTCTCGCTCCCGCCGTGGGATAGTCGACGCCAGAAGGGGTCTAGCGTGAAACGGAAGAGGGACCAGATCTTCACGGTCGGAGTACCAACGCTCGCAGAGATGCGGCAGGCAGTGCGCTGTGGGTCTCGGGACTCGAAACCGCTCGGAAGGAACAAGAGACCCTGGAAAGTGTGTGTCTCAAGACGCCGATCGCACTGCGGCCAGTGTCGAGGACGTTTGCATGACGTGCTCGTCGACGTCGAGCTATGCTCCCGTATTACAAGTTCAGGACACGCGCTGCGTGGGGGCTGGTCCTGATCCCGTTGGCGAGGATCGTGCACGACTGGTCAGGGTGTCGAGGTGGGCCTCCGCCCAAGGATGGATCATATTATGGCTCCGCCTGGCGTACCGCTGGCAGTGGCGTTGGATACAGGTTATAATGTGACATTACAAGAGATGTGCAAGGCAAGCAAGAAAGCGAGTGAATACATACAGCCTGTGGGTGTGCGTGCCAAGGGAGCTGGCGCTGGCGTGGGAGTGATGGATGTCGTTTCCGAGGGTATGTTTCTGCGTACAAGTACAAGCACTAATACCGTTATAACACTAGACGCGAGGGCGCAGGGTGATCGCTCTCGCAACGTGAAGACGAGACACAGATATAAAGGACCGATAGTGGGTCGGCGCGACGTCCGACCCACTAGTAATACCGGTATCTGAATCCCATCCCGAGCCCGGGGGTACAGCTTTGCCCAGGCAGGCGTCTTTGGACCTCGATGGTGAGCTTCCCATCTTGTCCAAAACGCGCACGGACTGTCGACATGTCGACATCCCCGGGGGCAAAACGAATTTGCCACTCGTAGTGGCCTGCGAGTGGATCGATCCGTGAACGCCCATCCATCGAGCAAATAGGCTGCCTGACTCACAATCACGCTCCATATGCCAGGCATCCGCAACCACATCCAACCTATCTCCTTTCTTGGCTGCCACCGTGACCATCTCTGGTTGGATCACACGTGGGAGGGTGACGGACAAAAGGTGAGTGGACGACGTGCTCTGCACGACCATGGGCGGGCAGGAGTCGGGCGGAGGCGACCGCCTCGAGCGATCCGTCGGCGACGGCGAGAGAAAGCTGGTGGTAGGGCACGAAGACGTGCCGGTGCGCTCTGTAGAGTTGGCGCTGCACGTCGAGGTGACGCTGCATGCAGAGCTTGTGCTGCCAGACGACGGACTGGTGGAGGCGGCAATCGACGGGCAGGGCGACGCACAGGCGAAGCGGCTTTTATCCCATATCGATTCACCCGACTTGATGCGCTGATTTCTGGTCGAGGAACGCGAAGAACGCCTGCTGAGAGAACCGTTTGGCGCATCGTGGGTGGACATGGTGCCGTGACTATCGCAAGTGGGTTCTTGGGTGGGTGGACTGGGATCTAGAGTGGCCTCGGCTTTATGTAGTATGTCAAGGGCACTGTGTGAGAGGGATGACGTCGGAGGGGTAGTCGACATCGGCAAGAGCGCAGCGTCGAAAGTCTCGTTATGTGGTCTGCGCCCTGATGAATAATTGCCACGGGGGGGATGCGGGGTTTCTGCGTTGCAGGGTAGAGGAGGCTCAACCGGGCAACTCAGGCCTGCTTGGGCTGCGATGCGAGGAGAGAAAAGGCTTATGCTACGCCCGCGAGGTGAGCCTAGCATCAAATTGCGAGCCATAAATGTAGATATCGGGCGAATGAAATGAAATGTGTGGTTTTTAGCCTTGCCAAAGACAATGAAGACACTGTGGCGACTCACCACCCGCGTTTTGATTGGCCAATCGCCATGTCCGAGAAGCAGGGTGGAACCCGGTGTTTGTGAGGGGGGCAAACGTGTGCGCCTTGCGGGGGCCACGAGGTGTCTGCTTGCATTGTAGAGGTGCCAGTGGCGACGCGGATGGCGAAGAGGACGTCCAGTCAGGAGAACTATTATGACCGTCGGCGTCCGCTACTGTAGAGCGGTTGATCCGACTATAAATAGGTGGAACATTCGTGTTTATGCGCAACGACATCGTTCAGCTGGTCGAGGGGGCCGCAGTAGGGGTAGCAGGAGCAAGGCGCGCATATTATACAGCTAAGCCGGCCGGTCACGTTTCGAACAGGACCCGTTTGGATGACATCTTTTGGGGTAACATTTGCACAGCCCGAACTGAGACTTTGCAGAAGAGTCGGCGTCATATCATGCACAGTACCAAGCCCTGGCGGGGTCACTGAGATGAAGGGAGTTATCGTCTGTCGCTTGGGCGGAAAGTGGTGTTGGCCATGACCAAAGTGTGGACTCCCGGGCGGCGGACACGTTGTCGCGATAAGCGGCCTTACGCAAAATTGGCCGCTAGAGCAGCGCCGTGCGAGATGAGCTCACCAAGGACTTTCAAATACGTGAGAGAGGAGTCCGAGGGCTTTCGCGCACGCCTATGAATTAAACTCGTCTCTGCTAACCCCCATCCCAGTCGCCATTAACGAGCCGTGCGATAGCCAAGTATGGCCCGAATCGTGACGGTAGAGCGCGGTGCCCTCCTGCACTGGCCACTGCTGAATTGGAAATGTGAAACGATCTGTGCTGCGTCGTTCCAACCGTTTCTGTGAGTTTCTTCATGGCATTGGCTTCCTCCGGCTGAGCATTGCAGCTGATCTGACCTCATGCACAGTCTATGCGTAGCTGAACGGTTTTGCGTCAAATTCACCACCAACACGCCGGTGTCACTCACATTTCTCCTTGAGGGCATGCCCTACAGCTCCGTGGGACATCTCAGGGCTCGTAGCGCCGGGGAAGAAAAGGACGAGGGCAACACGCACGTCGAGCAAGCGTGGCGCAAAAATTGCGGCAGCGGCATGGACGGACCGCGCGGTAGCCGATCGACCCCGGAAACGCCGACCGGCGGTGTGGCACGAATCCACCCAACAACTCGAGGATCATCCACAGCGCATCCCCAGCAAGACTATTTGCACAAGGTCATCCGCGCTGACGTCCATGACACGACCGGATCACGATAGATCGCTCGTCCGCACTCTGCGCGGTACGTCATTCTTCTATCTAAACTGACCCAAAGGGCGTGCAAGCAGCCCGGAAGCCGTTCATTGATGTCCTCGCAACAAGTGGGACTGGCGATGGTGAGCGGCATGATCTTCTCGCTCTCATTTTTTGAAGGGATCCCCTAAATAAGGGAAGCACCGGCGCCCGTGCATCGCTCGGTGCACGCAGCTGAACCCAGGGTACTGTTTGGAGATGAAAGTGATTCGCCCGACCAGTGCCAGTGGATCTCGTTGGCCTGGGTATCCGCCATGTCGCGGATCTCGCCGTGTTCATGCGTATCTTCTCGGTACCTCGTGTCGTTCCAGGAGCACCGGCTGAAGACGGCGCGTTATCCATCCATTGTGTATTTTGGGCTCCGGGGACTTGAATCGTCGCTCTGCTTGAATTCTCCTGTCGGCTGACGTGGTTGACCTCGAGCTCCCCCGTTCGATGATCAATCAGAGTCCCCCATTCCTGGACACCACCGGTTTGAACGTGTTGTTGTGAATGCGCGAGGTGAGTGGAGTCGGAACCTGCGTCCACTGGTTAAATTACCAAGTACGCGGCAGTTCACTGCACAATCATACCTAAAGTCGGCACTCGTCCAAAAGCGTGGCCGATATGCCACGGCCACCGCACACGCATTGTTAGAGGGTGTCGCTCGATCTGATCATATCTCTGAACCCTGCATAATCGTGGCTCTGCCTCGCCTCAAATATGCACTGATCCCATCCACAAACCCGGCCCCCTATTCTCCAGTACACCGTGATTGAGAGGTGCGGCTGTGTTGCTGACGTACTCTGTCTGTAGCAACCCGGGTGAACGCGGTCTTCCCTGCGTCCCACTTGATGTGTCCTCTGGCTTGGCTATTGGTCCTTGTTGTCCTGGCTAAGCGACAAATCATTAACGCTTCCAAGTTAACCGATAAACGATGGATACCGACCAAGTACAGTGCCATATAGCAATGATCGCTCTTGTGGACTAACCTCTGAGGAGGCTAGTGATCATATATACACGTAACGATGACTAGGACCATACATAACAAGCTATTCAACAGATTGCAACTAAAGAGGCATCAATACCTCGCAACAATAAATTTTAACTAGGGAGGAGAACAAAACTAGAGCACGTTCCATACATACGAGCATCCAAAAACCAAGGGTAGGATTGCAAGGATAGGCGAAGCGCAAAGTCCATGTCAACTTCAAGTCAAGTCAATGACCTCACCGGTGAGAACAACATTTTTCTCCCGCTTAATCCTCTTGGTAGGTTTTGCCTCACTCTCGCGGGTTGAAGTCGACCTCTTCGCTGTCTTTTTTGGATGCCGAGCGACGGCGCCGTCGCTAACTTCAATTTCATCACCAATGGGCTCTGGCTTGATGTGATCGTCGATGGTCAAGTCAAGCACTTCTTCGGAAACAACCGCCGCCTTCTTGGCTGGCGGCGGCTTCGGGATTATGCCATTAGCCTGCAGAAGACCTACGAGCAACGTTGAGTGCGATATCCTACGCAACAGATAGGCATACAGACCGAAATCCCTGTACCTAAACACGAACGTGACAAGAGGAACGTCGCCATCCAGATTCCTTACATAGCAACCAAACGTAACTGGTGTCTGCACTTCCTTTCCGTATCTGAAGATCCGTCAGGGTACAGGCCGAGCAACATTTACAATTGACGCACGACACACAGTGCGTGACAGCCTTCTTTGAACGCTCGTGGACCTTGGCATGGCCGGATGCGTATGGGACGGGGTGAAATACCTGCGATCCTAGAGCTTCAACCCTGTATATACGGAGCTGTATTTCGCCCAAATGTGTCGAGGTTCGACTCAGGTATTCATCTTCATCTGTTAACGCGTGAGGGCCAGCAGAGGTTACGTGTAGCACAGGATAGAGTACCAGTAAGGTCCAGTTTCGAAAACACAAAAGGACGCGACGATGTCGCGGATAGCGCTTGAGCATTCTGAGTTACTGTGCGGGATAGGTTGTGCGGAAAGTTCCCGATGATGGATGGACGGAGAACTTTGCCCCTGACAGACGACCCGTCGAGATTGAGATAAGAAGAGAGCGAGTGCTCCCTGCACGATGCATCGTCCCTGAACACGACGGAAAAGCCCTAGGATGTGCTGAACGTAAAAAAACGGTAGGCGGTGCTCTTCCGACTTCCCTACCTGGTCAGCTTGCGTGGCAATCCAACAGGTAACCTGGTTATGATCACGATCCACCTCGACGCCGTACTGTTCGAGCTGGTTCCCGTCGACCTCGACCCACGCAGAGACAGCGTTGAGCGACAGCATGGGGAAGGGGAGACTGGATCCGAATCACGTGGTGCCACGCCGGTTGGTGGCCTACCGACACAGGGCATGGGCGGTGCCCGTCGCAGCTGGCTGAGCGCACTCTCGACGATCCAACACATGACGTCCCCCGCTGTTTCGAAAGCCCCGCCAGAGCGCTTCCGGGAGATTTCTGAATCTCTGTCAAGCATACAAGACCGTGTGCGCCTGGCCGCCTCTCCCTCGTCACACCCCATCCTCGTAGCAGTGTCCAAGTATAAGCCTGCCTCTGACGTCCTCGCGTGCTACGAATGCGGACAGCGCGATTTCGGTGAAAATTATGTGAATGAGCTGGAGGACAAGGCCCGGCAGGTGTGATTGTCCCCTTCAGGGGTGTCTCGTTCTGACCGTGTCTAGCTCCCAGGCGATATCCGATGGCACTTTATCGGCACATTGCAGTCCAACAAGTCAAAGACACTAGCAGGTACGTATCGTGATCCTGGTTTCGTGTTCTCACTCGACCCAACTTGGGACACCAGCGATACCAAACATCTACGCCATCCAAACGGTGACGTCTACAAAGGCAGCTAGCGCCCTGAACAAGTCGGTGCCGCCTGAAAGGACCGCGCCACTTAATGTCCTGCTCCAAATCAATACTTCGGGGGAAGGGGCAAAGTCCGGGCTGGCTGCCCTCGCGTCGGAGGAGTCCGCGTCGGGTTCCGAACTGGTGCAACTTGCACGACATGTCATCGCAGACTGTCCGAGGCTGCACCTCCACGGGCTGATGACAATCGGCTCACTCGCAGAGTCTCTTGCCTCGGACGAGCGGCCGAATGAAGACTTTGAAACCCTGAAGCGCACCCGGGATGTCCTGGAGGGGGCACTGCGACAGAACCCAGCATCGGACGGTAAATGGGGCACAGAGGGAAGGCTTCTGCTAAGCATGGGTATGTCAAGCGATTTTGAGGCCGCGCTGAAGGGTGGGAGTGACATCGTGAGGGTCGGGACGGGCGTCTTTGGAGCTCGACCAGCCAAGCAGCCTGCCGTGACGTGACATGACGTGACATCAATTAATTGACGCGACGCGTCTTCGTTGATCGTATGGCAAGGGTGGGGCTTGAATATTCAGACTCCGACCGAGCTTCAACCCTGCCGCCCACCGCCGCCGACGCCGACGCCGTGCTGAAAGCGCCACTCGGTTGATGAAGACGGCCGATGAACGGGACACGCACAGCCAGACCGGAAGACTTCATGACAGCGACTGACCCCAACCCGGTCGCGAAACGCAAGCTGGCAGACGACTCGAATCCGCTGTTGACCGCAACGACAAAGAGGATGAAGAAGGAGGTGAGCCTGCTCCCCGTCCTTGCACTCTCCCCATTCAGCACGTCCCAGGCAAGCTCCGGCGCGTCCAAACGTAAACGCACGTAGACTCGTTCGTCTGTCGCGTCAAGTACTGACTGTTTGCGTCCAGATATCGGAGAAGAGCAGCCAGGGGGTCTGATCATCGTTCGTGCACCCGTACAACGCGCCGTACCGCCTCTCAATCCACCCTTGTCCCAACCTGTGCCCACCACAACCTATCATCCTCCTTCCCGACCCCCGTCTTCCCATTCACAACCGCTACCTTCCACCTCTAGCTCTCTCCCTCCCGCGCCATCGAAACCCGCCTCGAAGAGATTCAAAGCGGATTCCTCTCGAGCTCCGACGGGCGCCAAGTCACGCGATGTGCTCGCTACATCACGGGAGGAACCGGAGCTGGACGAAGATATACGCCAGATGGAGTCTGAGACAGATCATCTGCGCAATCGATCCCGCGCAAAGGAAGCAGCTCACCCTTCCTTCCAACTCCCACCGACTACCCCTTCCAAACGACATCCTCTGGACACCCTACAGCCACTCCCCGAAAGCGACACCCCTCAGATCGAGCGCAATAAACTGTTGCGTGAAGGTCCTTCCGTTCCCCGCACACCACAAACACAGACACCCTCCCGACGAACTTCCATGAGCATGCGTAGTAAGCGAATAAGCACCAGTTTCGAGAATACTGGGGTCATTTGTGCGTCTCCCCCCACGCATTCTGGCCACCCTAGGTTCCAAGCCCTTTTGTCTGACATTCTAATTGTTATGTAGCCCAACCGCACGCAACCGTTAACGATTCGAGTTTTTATAAACATATCGATTGCGATCTCCCCGAACCGCAGCGTGCACGCCAACTCCTTGTATGGTCAGCCGCACGCGCCATCTCACGATCCTCGGAAGCATCTTCCTCCACGAACCCTGCGAAACCCCCGTCGAAAACGTCCTCGAGTCGTGGCAAGGATCCACCACTGCTGGATGACCGAAAGAAGCAGATACTCAAGACTGTACAAGATGATTTCGTCCGCATGTTGGCTGAGAAGAGGATTGATACGTCTGTATATAGTCAGGGGGAGGATGGGAAACCCGTCAAAGACGGTGCTTTGAAGCCCAATGAGCAGAACGTCAGGAATCGTACACGTGAGGTGACATTCCAACAACACATAAATCGGTCTGTTTCTCGTTCCATGCAGTCACTTGTCCGACCTGAACGTATATCAAATGTTTCAGGGCGCAGGCCGAGTCTGAGGCTTGGTCGCGAGTCGATCAGTTCTATCACCAGTACGAAGCTAGTTCCAAGGCTGATGTCGAGAGGCGGCGTCAAGCTCTTAAGCCGCCTGCATCTGCTAAAGCGAGGGGTAAACAACGGGCCACTTCACAAGAGCCAGAAGACAACTGGTCGTGGCTCGTTCCCCGGGAAGAAGATCTTTCTCATGGATTCAAGGACAAAATCGACCTCGAATTGGTCAAGCAGGTCGTGTCCTCTGAGCCCCGACCCGGGACTGAGTTCCGGGAACCTTTGGATCAAAAAATAGATGAACTTCAGTTTAAAGTGGACAGCCTCTACTCGTACGTCAATTCGGCGGTACAAGCGGCTGACATAGCTGAAGCGGAACTTGATTATCGCTTCTCGCTCCTCTCGCTGGCGTTGTCAGTGCGGTCACATTCCCTCCCACCACCTTCAAGTTCATCGTCGACACTCTCTTCATACCTTCCACTTACACAACGAGGACTCAGTCATCCACCGGGGGAAAGCCCACGAGACATTCTTCGTGCATTATCACGGATAGACAAAGAACGGCCGCCAGGGAAGATTGGGGATGCTGCTCGAAAGGCAGTGAGAGAGGTGCAGCGCGTGCAGGTAGTAGGGTCTGGCGGAGTTGGGGAACGGCGAATAACGGGGCTGGCACCGGGTCTTGGTGCAACACCACGCAAAGTACCTGGGACACCACGACGAAGAGACCGATGAAACGATCTTGCATGATTTCTTTGGTTTCACTGTGGCCTGGATCCACCACGATGTATTTCTGACCATAGTTCTTTTGTCAACTTATCTTATTCTTTTTATTTCTGTTGCTTTGTTGCGGATCGAAATGCTATGGATGTTGTGCTCAGGTCATTGTATTCTAGTGCCGCACCGTGACTGAAATCGATTTCCAAACTGGCCTCGACGGCAATTACTAGGCCCATGACCTGGAGGCAGTGCGCTACTATGTACTTTCAGAGTCCGGACATCCAAGGCCTCAACACCGCACCGTTACTGTACCTTTTCGCACCGCTAGAAGCTACCACTCACACGTTTTCAGGACACTGTTTCCACGAAAACACGCCGGATCCGACCCCCGGAGAAACTCGTTTTCCCATTGGCAATAGCCTTTAGCTACGTGAAGTTGGGTCGTGGTGTCAGCCAAACGGACGTACGATGCCAGCTCTGATTTCTAAGGTGCGCCATTAACGGGGTTACAACGCAGTATCGCGCAGCATTTCAGCTTCGAAGCGATTTTGAGATTGATATGGTGGGCAGCACAGACTACTTCCAAGCGACCGTCTCAGTGACGCAACACTAACCGCCTGTCGAATTCCTCCTTTACGTTCTCCAGTGCCTTCATCCTAGCACCAGCAAGCGTTGCCTTGTAGTCCGTCGACCCTTTCCAGCCTCTCCAAGCGGTTTTTTCCAGCATGTCCCACCACTCTTTTTCGTAGGGGTGTCCCGGCGCACCGGCGTACCCCCACGGCTTGGCTGTGTAGGGTTGCACGTAGGGATTCAGCACGACCTCTACCGGCGGGTGGACGGGTCCAGTGAAATGGACGATCGCCGGATCCCTCATCTCGTCCAAGCGCAGCTGTCCTCCGTCCTCGGGGGCTCTTTCCGCATACGTCCCGAGCCCTTGTGCGTTCCACACGAGGCTCAGCTCGGCCCAGTTGGTTTGAAAGTGGACGTTGAGCGCGTCTTGTTCGCGAAATCTGGAGTGCCCCATCGTGCGACAGCACGCCTCGAGTTCTTCGAGCGTAGAGCGGGCTCGTGCGAGGTCGATCAGGAGCACGCCAGCGTTGAAGTATCTGCCTCCGGGGACACCCGGATGCCCCGCCGGGCATCCTACGTCAGGTATTGCAGCGAGGGAGTGTCCGCTGAGGTCTGCTTTCCAAAGCTCCCTAAGATCCTTGCGTACGAGAACGTCTGCGTCAAGGTATAGGGCTCGCTGGACAGGCAAGCACTTCATCATATCAATCTTGGCCCATACGCTGCCCATGGTGGAGGTCAACGAGTTTGGAGGTAATGCTATGAAGAGAAGAGTGACGCTCGACTGCACAGGCAAGGATGCCACAATCTTCTTTTTTTCTTCTGCGAGGAGACCACAGTCAACGATGTAGAGCGTCAAGCGACCTTGTGTGTGTTCTACGACGCTGCGGAGAGCCACCGCCGCTGCCATGGCGTATGCAGAGTCAATAGTGAGTGCAACATTCATCCCGTATTCAAAATTGTCATATATTCCCCTCCCTGGCTCGAGAAGAAAGCCGATACGCATAGGATTTATTTTCTGTAACACCATCTGGTATTGTTCAGGGTTCGTCGACAGGCGCTCGTACTCCCCATTGTGGACTGTAAGGAAGGCGTCGATGCCCCGGCGCGGGTGATGTGGGCTGTCCAAGGGTTGCTCTGGCCAATTGTAGTCATCGAAAATGAAGATGCATCCGGGCCGCGCTAGCCGCCACGCTAGCTCAGCGTCAAGGAGGGTATCATCTGAGCGGTGAGACCCATCGATATAAATCCAGTCAAACCCAGCATCGCTGTCCTTGTTCATCTCCTCCTGTAGCAGGGTGTACAGGGCCGGAATGCTGAATTGGGGGAGCACGCGAGTAGGACGGCCAGTGATCGTGAGGTTGTGGGTGAGTTTTCTGTGACGCTCTCGTCCCTCTGCTGTACCCATCAGGTCGAAGTGGTCTATGCATACGAGTTCACCGCCCGCAGCGCAGAGGGTGGTGAGGAGGAATACTGCCGAACGGCCCTCCCAAGATCCAATCTCGAGTACTCGAGGCGCTTTGGAAGGAACAAGGGGAAATAGTTCTTGCCATGCTGGCTTGTTAAACGAAAACCAGTCTTGCGTCGGAGTGAATTCATAGAGGTTAGTGCTCATCGCATTCACGTCCATAGTGCTCATCGTCGCTGTAGGTGGCCGTTAGAACCATCACTTGTAGGATTCGCATAACGGTCTACCTGATCAGAGGGTACGAGAGGTGGGCTGTGAGGGGGGCCGGTGTGAAATGGATGTCTGTATATGTGATACATCTCGGTGGATCAGCGTTGTCTTGGAAAGGTCGCTCGCATCGCCAAGTGGGCTTAAGGTGTGTGCGCTCATGGTTCCTTATCGCTCGTAGGTGACCTTCCTTGCGCCGGGAAGGAGACCATATTTCCAATCCATGACAGAGTTTATCGAATGTGGGTCCTCACTCTCGTCGGACTCTCATTCGAGCGGCCTCTCTCGTCATTGGCGGCCCTGATTCTTGTCTACCTTGATACGCCGTGCATCGCTGACGAATCCCGAACGAAGGTGCGCGATTTTACAATCGCTTAAAGCGTGATCTTAGCTCCCTTTCTCCCCATCATCAGCCTCGCTCGTTCTCAGTGAGTATTGTTCTGAAGCCTCGCCAATTTCTCCAGACAAGTCGACAGCTAACTTCCTTTAAAGAAAAATATGCTGCGTCTGCCTAACCTAGCGGATAGAATTCAAGGTCAGTCATCATCATCCAACGTTCTCGACGGTCTTGAAGTTCTCCTAGTGCTTCCAGAGGTGACGATGGTTGAAGGACAAGTTGTACCTCCCCCGATCGACCCCCGTTGCAAGTTCTTAGTGACAGGTGGCAATGGGTTCATAGTAAGTCCGGGTCCGGTTGAGGACCTTCAAAGTTGACATCGCACTCAGGGGTCCCACGTAGCAAAAGCTCTGTATGACCAAGGTTTCTTCGTCCGCATAGCAGACATCGCCCCGTCCTCCGCATTCGAGGAGCGCATTTGTCACGAAGCGCTCGTTGGGAACCTCTGCGACGAGCACTTCTGCAATCGTGCCGTTAGGGGTGTCAATGCTGTCCTCCATTTCGCCGCTACCATGGGCGGTATGGGAACCATCCACCACGGCAACGATCTTACGATCTACCAGACCAACGCGTGCATCACGACCAACGTCCTACTCGCGTCCATTCGCGCTAACGTGCGCACGTTCTTCTACGCCTCTTCGGCGTGCGTCTACCCTGCACACAAGCAGGGGGATCTCGACGCCGACGTCTCGCTCAGAGAAGAGGGCATCTGGGAGGGAGGGGCGCCAGAACCACAGGGACACTATGGCCTCGAGAAGCTCGTCTCAGAGCTCCTTGTCCAGCACAGCGCGCGCTCGCATATTTGCATCCAGATCGCGCGCTTCCACAACGTGTTCGGTCCGCGCGGCGCGTGGAACGACGGACGTGAAAAGGCGCCCGCAGCGCTCTTGCGGAAAGCGTTGGCGATACATTGTCTGGCAGGGAATGACACACAAAACCGAGAGATGGAGATCTGGGGAGATGGAAGGCAGCGGCGAAGCTTCCTCTTTATCAGTGACTGTGTTGACGCAGTCCTAGCGCTCCTCAAGTCCGGCTACGATAGACCTGTCAACATAGGCTCCGATCGCGCCGTCGCGATTGGCGACCTTGCAGAGATGGCTGTTCGGTGGACGGGCCTCCAACCAGGCTCGGACGTCGTGTTTCGACCCGATATTGACGTGCAGACGGTCGTTGGCGTCCGGGCGAGGAATTCTAATAATGACCTCGCAGAGAAGGTCCTCTTCGGCTGGACGCCCAAGGTGTCTCTGGAAGATGGGATGGCGCGCACGGGAAGCTGGATCCGGGACAATATGGAAAAAATCGTCCATGGGATGGAAAAAGAACAACGCACTGCAACGCTGCAAACGATGTGTCGCAGCAAAATCGTCGACCTGGCAGCCAAGGACATCAAGGTGGCCATCCTGCTCCCCATCACCTCCCGCGGCTCCAACCCTCCCAGCGATTGTCTATCTCATCTAAGAACCTTCGCTAAATCGCTCGCTCGCACGACCTGGCGAGATACGCATCTGCTGGGTGGTCAACGGTTCGTCGTCAAAATCTATCTTGCGATCGACGACGACGATCCCTTCCTGTGGGCCAAGGACGACAAAACAGACATGAATATCGCCGAGGCTATATTATTGTCGCAAAACATCTGCAATGTAACCATCCAAAGGTGCAATCACCCTGCTGGCCATGTTTGCGCCATCTGGCGACAAATTGCCAGGCAAGCTTGGGAGGATCGATGCGACTACTTTGTCCTTATGGGAGATGACGTCGTCCTCCAAGATGAAGGTTGGATGCGAGACGCTCACGCAGAGTTTGCCCGGATAGCTCGCCACACCGGCGTGCCCCATGGCTTTGGATGTGTGGCGTTCACAGACACCAGCTTCCCAGGCATGCCGACCTTCCCCATTGTCCATCGCAGCCACTTGGATATCTTCGATGGGGAGGTCGTTCCCAACGTCTTTATTAACCAAGATGGTGATCCCTTCCTGTACCAACTCTACCGTCGCTGGGATTGCTCTGCGATGTTTTCCGCGAGGATCTCGAATAGAATCGGGGGTAGTCAACCAGCACGGTATCGCCAGCAGCACGCCGATGGGTGGACGTTCGGACCCTTGGACAAGGCAACAGAGACCACTGAAACGTGGTTGCTGAGGCATTGTCCAGCGGTCTCACGTAAGCTCACCCTCGACGTCGTGATACCCAGTTTCCGCGTCCAGCTCCAGTTCTTGGAACCCTTGCTGAACCTGAAGCCATCCGCGACGTGCACCACCATGTTCATCGTCATCGTTGACAATCCATACTCGCCAGACCGCGTTGAGCTCGAAACCAAATTTGCCTCTCGGCCAGATGTTCGCATTCGCACCAATGACAAGAACCTTGGCGCGCCAGCTTCCCGCAATCGAGGCATGAAGGAATCTACGGCAGAATGGATACTCTTTTTGGACGACGACGTCACCCCTAGTCCGGATATCCTCGTTGAGGCCGAGAAAGTCATTCGTGCGAACCAGAAAGCGGTCGGCTTCATTGGAAATGCACAGTTCCCTCCGGCCGAGTCGATCTTCACCACTGCGGCCCATTTAGCGGGTGTCACGTACTTTTGGGACATTGCCGAAAAGATGTCGACGGAAACAGACATGCCGTGGGGAGTAACAGCGAACCTCATGGCGCGTCGCATCAACGACGGCGTGGAGTTTGATCTCCAGTTTCCCAAGACGGGGGGAGGCGAAGATATCGATTTTTGTCGACGTAAGAGAGATTTGTGGTTTCCAATGACGCAGGAGGGGTTTCATCCCGCCCCGGGAGTTATTGTCACGCACCCCTGGTGGAACGAAGGAAAGCGGTCGTACCGTCGCTTCTATATGTGGTCCAAGGGGGATGGGGGCCTCATCAAACTATATCCCCATCTGAGTTACGTCGACGACGCACCTAACAGCGCCGAGCTGTTGCTGATCAGTTGCTTCTTGGGATGCGCCGGGGTCCTACTACTTCTCTTGACGGGCACCACGTTTCCGGCTGCGCTTGCGCTTCATCTTACAGGGACGACTATCGTTGGGAATGTGGTTCACGACATGTATCGCCACCTCTATCGAGATGCCTACCGGACGACAGCCATTAACTCGACCCTCAGTGGCTTGAAGTGGGTGGTGGCTGTGGCAGAGAGTGCATTGATCAGGGTGACGAGCGAGTGTGGACGCACGGTCGGTATCCTAGAACGCAGGGAGATGGGGTGCCTGGGGAGGAGATTTGATTGGTTTACTCACAGAGCAGGTGGCGGACCAAGAAACGAAGAAAGGATGAACTCCAGGCAGAGGTTCACGGTCATCGCTGCCATCCTGGCGGTTACGCTCTACCTGCAGCTTCTTTACTTCCCGTGAACTGACCTTGAAGACTTGAGTGTCTGGTGCCTCCTTGGGTAGATAACATGTACTGCTAGGATGGAATCTGGGAATGGATAAGGATCTCGACAGCGCTGTTTGTGAGGTTCAGATGGGGTTGGAGCGCAAGCAATGTTGAGCACTGCGGCCGGCTATACTCTCACGTGATGACACGAACTGCCATGTAGAAAAGAGCTAGCGGCTAGACTTGGCGTCTCTCAACTCAACCTTGGCAGGCTGCGCAAGGTCCCCAAGCCTCGGATTCCTCAAGGAGGGGCCACCATCAGCAAAATGGCTTGTGCGCGCTGTGTATTTCGATGCTTCAAGTGGATGGAACGCGTAGGGGATAGTGTCACTGGCGCAGCGGGACCCTACTTTGTAGGGCTCGCGGTCATTCTCATATCTCTCGCGGTTCTCAGCTTCTGTGAGCACTCTTACTCCTGGGGTCCTTCATGGCCCTGGTGATCTTTTTTCTAGTTACCATTGTGCAACCCGGTTTGCCACATCCTTGGCTATCAACTCCACCTTGCTTGCTCATTGTCGTCAACCTTTTTGCACATTATTACCATGTCTGCACGATTCCCCCTGGGTTTGTTGGCGACCCTCCCCGAGATTCCGGAACCGGCGTCCTCTGGGCTGCCCCGTTGGCCCCAAAACGACCAACAAACCCTGGCGTGCGGTGGTCCTCTCCAGGGCTAGAAATTGTCAATGCAGGCATTTCTAGGTGCAGGCGATGTGGAATTATGCGCCCGGAGGTGTGCCGCATTATCTTCCTCCGATTGCATCCCATGATCTCGCTAACGTTTACTGTACCGAGAGGGCACATCATTGCCGCATATGTAACAGATGTGTTTTAAAGTATGATCACCACTGTCCTGTTAGTACAAGGTCTGATTCTCCCTGTGCTGCGGTGATGACTTCTGCCCGTTTAGTGTGAGTTTCCTTATTACGCTACCGATCATTCTGGGATTCAGCGTACCCAGGGGTAAACCAATGTGTGGGTTTGCACAACGAACGACATTTCGTTCTTTTCATGTGTGTCCTCATTTGATTTTGTGTTACCAACTGTGTGACAGATAGGTTTGTAGGTCATACCTTGTCATTGGAAGCTTCTTCTTTTCGGTCCTCGGCTACCCTTACGCTGCTGACGCGGTTGGATTGAGCTATATGGTGAGTTTTCCCTGGTTCTTTCCTGTCGTCGCTCACGCTCGTCGGCATCTAGCCATGGGTTCACACTATGCCCCAGCTCGCTTTTGTTATCTCCTATCTTCTCTCCGCTGTCATGTGTATTGCGGTCCTGATCATGCTCCTTTGGCATTTATGGGGCGTCGCACGTGGCGAAACATCTGTCGAAGCACAAGATCACGGGGCATATCGGCAGATCGCCCAAGCTAGAGGAGAGGTACGTGGATTCTTCTGATGTGTGTGTACGTCATTTGGAATTAACTGGATTCGAGACGTTCATCAATTCCTATGACTTGGGGTACGCAATTTCCTTGGAATTAGCCTTTTCGGCTGAGACAAAGAGCAAACAGAACACGCAAGAATTTGGCGTTGTTCTTCAACATTGTGCCGAATGGATAGTATGTCACATCTTCGCTGACTATGTTATGTTTGTTGATATGGATGACGATTCTGAAGTCCGCTATATACGCTTTTTGTTCCGCTGAGAACTATGCCGTACACAGATGGGTATTCGTGGGCGAGGCGGCAGGGGCTCGAACGACATGCTGGCGTACGAGAAGGGGAGGAATTGACAGACGAGGACGATGAGGAGACATAATGTTGGATCAAGTGAGTGGATATTCTGTCAATCTGCACCGAAAACAGGATGAGGGATGCCGGGGCCATATGACTCTTCGGAAATTCGCGATCGTGCGGGATTTCGGGAAGCGGTTTGAGTGTAATGACCGGCCTTGTTGACGCGTTCGGACGCGTTCGCTCTCTGACTTGTGCATGGGTTAATGTCCGGTGGCATGGTGCTGACCTTTGCTCGTAGTCGTTTCGTTCGCGCTGATGAATGTGAGGACATCATTTCTGCCCACCTGCCTGTTATATGAGCTTCCAATGACGAGAGCGACGGAGCGGCCGTTGGAGGGCACAGCTTAGTAGTGCAGCGGAACGGAGCTCGTTGACGTGGGCAATCAAGGGCCCAGGCCCAGCATTCGATGAGAGCGTGTACACTGTATTGAAGTTCCCCACTGTCCGGCTAGCACGTGCCGTTTAGCCGGCAATAAAAGGCTACCACGGATTCTAGTTACCCCTTGGTCCTGCTCCAACTTGGCCTTTGTCCCTGCATCGCAATGGCGCCCACTCTCAACCACCCCCCCGGCCTCAGCTTCATCGAGGACGTCGAACACCGTGCAGTCCACGTCGACGCCGCGACGTACTATGGTGGTGCACAGTCGTTCTCCCGCTCACGAACTTATAGCCATGTACGTCCCTCTACCCGCCTACCACTCCGGCGCCTGACGTGTTTGCTTCTGTCCAGTCCCAGGTCCACGGGTACAACCCCAAACGGGCACCCACATTCGAAGAGGACACGCATATGCGTGCCCGAAGAATGTCACACGACGAGAAGAGCGTCACCGGCCCCCGTCGTTTCCTTATCGACGTCGAGGAGACCATCCGCGTCGTCCTCGAGCAGGAGGACACCGACGGTGACTTCCAGATCAGCGTCACAGACGCCGGACCCAAGCTGATGGCACTCGGAACCGCCACCAGCAATGGCTTCAAGACATTCGACATTCGTGTACGCCCTTTCATCGTAATCACATTCGTTCCCCATTCGTTTTGTTGACGTGTGCATCCAGGGAACCTACATGTTGTCCAACCTGCTTCAGGAACTTGCCTTGGCGCGGGACCACAATCGAAAACGCATCGTCCTGGACGAATCTCGCTTGACAGAAAACCCGGTCGATCGCCTCTCGCGCATGATCAAAAATTCATTTTGGCATTCACTCACCCGTCGCATTGACGGGGAGGGTCTCGAAATAATCACTGCGGACCCGAAGAACCGTACGGGTCGTGTGCAACCGCGGATCTATGTTCCGCACGGCGAACCCGCCATGGCGGAATACTACCGAAGGGTGGCACGCGAGAAGCCTCACATGAACCTCGATGTCGTCGTTCTTCCCCCCAAACCCGATGACCCTTACTTTGTCAAGAGTCTCAATTCCAAGCCCGGCCTCCTCGCTTTAGCCATGAATGAAATCGATGACGGCAAGGGTGGTCGCACACTAAAAGGAATCCCGTTTATCGTACCTGGCGCTCGTTTCAACGAGGTGTGTCGTGTCCGGGCATAGCCATTCTTTTTTAACTGTATTGCATCTAGCTCTATAATTGGGATTCATATTTTATCACCCTCGGACTCCTCGTCGACGGCCAGGTCGCGATGGCGAAGGGGATGGTGGACCACTTTATCTTCGAGATCAGGCATTACGGCAAGATTTTGAACGGATCGCGGAGTTACTACCTGTGCCGGACACAACCTCCTTTCTTGACGGACATGGCATTGCAAATTTATAACCAGCTGGACCGTTCGGACATGAGAGCCAATCGCCAGTGGCTCAAGCGTGCTATACAGGCAGCCATCAAGGAGTATCACTCAATCTGGGTTGCTGAACCCAGGATGGACCCCAAGACAGGTCTCTCACGCTACCGCCCTGATGGTCTCGGCATTCCCCCCGAGACCGAAGCCACTCACTTTACGCATATCCTCGAACCATATGCTCAGAAGCATGGCATTTCGGTACTCGAGTTCAGTGAAAAGTACAATGACGGCATCCTCAAAGAACCCGAACTCGATGAGTACTTCTTGCATGACCGCTCGGTCCGGGAGTCGGGACATGATACAACCTATCGGTTTGAGAAGCGCTGTGCCAATCTTGGTACCATCGACCTTCAAGCGCTCCTGTACAAGTATGAAGTCGACATCGGGACGGCGATTCGGGAGGTATTCGATGACGAATTGGAGCTTGAGGAGGACTTCCCTCTGGCGCCATTCCCTCCATCGGTGGAAGCGTATGCCAGCCCTCACCGCGAGAGCTCGATGTCGAGGCCACAGACTAGCGAAGAGTGGTTCGAGAGAGCTGACTTTAGGAGAGAGATGATTGACAAATATCTTTGGAACGAGAGGAAGAACCTGTATTTCGACTATGATACTGTTCAGGAGAAACAGAGCCTGTACGAAAGTGTCACGAGCTTTTGGGCGCTCTGGGCGGGCTGCGCAAGTGAGGAACAGTGTTGGCAATTAGTGTACGTCTCCAAGGCTTTTCTTCGCGGTTCGTTGTGCTCAACTTGGCCTAGTTCGCAATCGCTCCAGAAATTTGAAGTTCTCGGTGGGCTCGTTTCTGGTACGGAGGAATCTCGTGGCAAGATATCCCTTGATAGGCCGAACCGGCAGTGGGATTATCCGTACGTAGATGAATCTATC
Organism: Boletellus ananas; assembly: GCA_038089895.1. NCBI lineage: Eukaryota > Fungi > Basidiomycota > Agaricomycetes > Boletales > Boletaceae > Boletellus > Boletellus ananas. The sequence continues at coordinate 6,202 of JBBPLS010000249.1, read as the reverse complement.
CTGAACCGCACCACGCTGATCGACAGTTTCTTAGATATGCTTGGTTTGTTTTTTGGACAACGTGGCTGTCACGGGGTGCTAACTTGATTGCTTTTAGGCCACCTCACCAGATCATGGCCTGGGTCGGCCTTGAGCGCTACGGTTATCTCGAGGAAGCACAACGTCTTGCATATCGATTCCTCTACATGTATGCGCCCCGTTATTGTGTTACTTTCAACGAAGATGACATGTATTCTATCAGGATGACTACAGCTTTTGTTGACTTTAATGGCGTTGTGCCAGAGAAGGTGGGGGTTTTCGATTCCACTGGTAGATGGCTCTGATCGCTGTGTTTTCATAGTTTGACGCTGTCAAGCTCTCCCACCTGGTGGATGCCGAGTACGGCAACCAGGGAATAGATTTCAAGCTAGTCCCTCGCGAGGGCTTTGGGTGGATGAATTGTGAGTCCAACGACTAGTCTGGGAGGCCGACACGCTCAGAACGTGGATACAGCTGCCTATCAAGTCGGGCTGTCTTTCCTCTCGATACACATGCGACGGGCTATCTCGGCTTGCACAAGCCCCGAGATATTCTTTGGCAGAGCTGCGAGTGCGGACGCTGCGGCTGTCCAGGCGACGGCGGCTGTCGCAGATCCTCTGGACCTCGCCATGGAGAGCCTCAACCTGGGTGCATAGACACTAGGCATAGAACACGCTAATTACCGACTATGATAGCGACAGCAGTCGGCGATAGAGACCGGGCTGCTAATTGTTTGGATGTAGGTTTGGACGGATAATTAGACGTCTTGGTTTGGATGAGTCAGCTTGCCCTAAGCGCTGCGGGACTGGGTCGTCCGAGTCGATGTTCCCGACGACGTTGGCGGCCCTCTCCGCTCTTTTCAGTTTCTTCGCCGGACTATACCCGCAGCAGCGGCCACATTCTCTTGGGGATGCACCCACCCGCCTGCAGTTTGAGCTCAGACACCAGCACGCCGTGTCGCCCGACGCCCACGTCGTGTTCTCCGACACCCCGCGACCTCTGCCCTCGAGCGCGTTCGCAAGGGGAAACGAGACGACGTATTCGATAGCGACAAGACCGATCTCCACCTTCCGTCCGCCATCGTTCCATGCCCACGAGGACGCCCGCCGACGTTCGATCCGGCATGCCCAGAGCACCGACCTCGGCTGGTGGGAAGACGAGATCGTCGGGCCCGACGTCGAGAAACGAGAAACGCTCCTCGAGCTCGCCAAGATGTCGAACAATGCGTACGTCACCCTGGACGACGCCGCGTGGTACAAGCTGGACGACGGGTGGAACGCCGTGCGCTGATTCTTCCCTCCTCGGACGACGGATCGATGGGACTGATGCCTCCCGCGTTCATAGCGCTACCCGTTTGGCTGGGAGCCGGACTCGGACGGATTCCGCGGCCACGTCTTTGTGACGCCGGACAATGCGACCGTCGTGATCTCCATCAAGGGCACCTCGACCGCGTTATTCGGGAGTGGCGGCCCGACGGGCAAGAAGGATAGGCTGAACGACAATCTGCTGTTCAGCTGCTGCTGCGCACGGATCGACTGGACGTGGACGTCGGTGTGCGATTGCCATCAGGGCGGGTGGAAATGCGATCAGACGTGCCTCGGGCGGGCACTGGAGGACGACAGTCTGTTTTATCCCATCGGCACAGTGAGTGGGTTTTTGCGTCTGTCTTTTGGGAGCCCCACGTTGGACGACTCAGGACAGAATTTATATAATAATTTATCGTACATGTATCCTTCGGCCAACATGTGGGTCATCGGACATTCGCTAGGTCGGTGAGGTCGTCGTGCGCGGACGGTGGGTCGGGTTACTGACAGCTCCGTAGGTGGTGCGCTCGCGTCGCTGCTGGGGGTGACGTTTGGAGTGCCGGCGGTGGCGTTTGAGTCGCCTGGGGAGAAGCTGGCAGCGAAGAGGTTGCACTTGCCCTCGCCGGTGAGTCCCGTTCGTCGTGCGCGGATGCCTGACCGAGGATCCCTGTAGCCGGCGACGCACCACGTCACGCATGTGTACCATACGGCGGATCCCATTGCGATGGGGACGTGCAACGGCATCCTGTCCTCGTGCGCACTGGGGGGGTACGCGATGGAGACCAAGTGCGTGTCTCTTTTGCTGGCCGTTGGCGTGCCACGAACCGCACATTTCCAGATGTCACCTCGGCAAGTCGATCGTGTACGACACCGTGTCGAACCTGTCCTGGTCGGTCGACGTTCGCACGCACGGCATTGTGAATGTGATCGAGAATATCCTGAGCAAACCGTGGCAGGCGAGTCTGGAAGTTGGGCGAGAGGTGCCTTTGGCAGAGCGGGAAGAGGACTGTGTGGTGCGTCTGCGTCGCTCTCCTTCACGATGGCTGTGGACGTTGACCGTGCTCGAAGGAGTGCTTTAGCTGGGAGTTTGGGGACTATCCGGAGAGTTGACGTCGCTGTAACATAATAGCTGTATCATTAACCCACACACGCCACGTCGGACACGGCCATGATTGTGCCCATCACCGTCACACCCCCAAACGCGTTCTCGCCCAAGCTCGCGGCGCCGGTTGCGAAGCTGGGCCACGACGAGCTCTTTTTGATCGAGTTGCAGGGCATGCTCGACGTGGAGTGTCCCGAGTCGGCGACCCGAGACGGACAGCTGATTGGGACGCTGGACACGACCGACATGGTCCGTCCGAGCGCGCTCTCGTGCCACGTCCGCTGTTGACCGTGCGTGGCCCTCAGACGAAACCGACGCTCGTCATCGGACATCACTTGCTCGAGGGCAAGGTGGTCAGCCTCCCTAAGCCGCTCGGGGTGCTCCAAAGGCGTGTTCGGAGCCCCGTCTCCGCGGACAACGCTGATCCAGACGGCGATGACGGGGGCGATGGTGAAGGCAGTGGCAGCGAGGAACAGAAGGGAAAGGAGGTCCGATGGGACGTCACAGCCGTGGTGAAGAAAAAGCTAGTGTTCTCGAAGCGGCCCATGCCCATCGCCAAAGCGAAACCGGCCAGCACGCGCAGGACCTGATGGGCGTATATAACATGGTGGGCGGTGCGCCAGGTGGGCCGGACAGGCGACGTTGGGAACACGATGGGCTCTCCGCCTTGTCCGCAACCAAGCTTGTGCGAGTGGGGACGCTCATTTGTGGGACAGCGTGTATCGTAATGATGTGAGCTCTTTGCGTGCGACGCTGCTAGTCGAGGACGACTCGTGTCATCCGCAACGTTGTCTCAACGTTGCATTCGGGAGGCCCAGCCTTTTTTTTTTTTCCTGAGCGCCTTCCTTCATGTCTCCGTCGTGTCAAAAGGGTGTCTAGACAGACCGGTTAAAACGGACACCCGAAGCCCACTGGCCCCTCACATCCTCGCCGCTCCTCTCCTCCTGCTTGATCGCCATGTTTTCAGCCCTCAGAGAGACGAGCGTGCCGCTCTATGCAGCCAAGCTAGAACGGTACGGCGACGTCAAGGACATACCCCCAGTGAGCGACCCATGGCCCCCGATCCGCTCTCCTGCTCGCTCACGCTGCCCCGTCCGATCCCAGTCATCGATCATTCGCTTGTTGGGCACCAACAGCGCCCCCCCGGACGACCAGCGCGACGAAGTCCGCAGTCTGCTCGCCGAGCCCAAGGCCGAGCTCCGGGCGGTGGAGGAGGACATTACTCGCCTCCAGGCCCGTCTCGCCGACATCCAGCGTCGCAAGTGCGAGCTGACGTCCTACGTTGAGGACCTCGGGGCGCTCCTGTCCCCGATAAAGCGGATGCCCCCCGAGATCATGGCCCGCGTCTTTGACTTTTGCGGCGATGTTCACGTGCGCGGACCACACTGCGAGCCCAGCCGGCGCGCACCGCTCCTCCTCGGGAGCGTGTGTCGCAGCTGGCGTGCGCTCTCGCTTGCCATGCCCCGGCTGTGGACGGCGCTCTACCTCGACCTCCCCACCGCGGGCGTGCTGGACAAGCAGGAGGAGATCCTCGATGCGTGGATCCAGCGCTCGCGCCCGTTCCCCATCTCGCTCTGGCTCTGGAACGACTTTCTGACCGACGACGTCCCCGCCGCCTTTCTCCGCCGCCTCAGCCGCATCGTCGAAGACAACGCGGACCGCTGGCGTGCCGTCTTTGTCCACTTCCCTGCCGCCACGCGGGACTGGGACTGTTTCAACGCGCTCGTGCAGTGCCACATGCCCGCGCTCGAGGAGCTCGAGATCTCGCCCCAGTGCACGCCCTGGGCCCCGTTCAGACCCGAGTTTCTGCCCCGGCTCAAGGAACTGCAGATACCTGCCGGGGCGATGCCGGACAGCCACCGGACGCTCCCATGGACGCAGCTGACGCACCTCACGCTCCGCGGTGGGTACCGCCCGACGGACATTGAGGAGCTGCTCGGCATCCTCACCTACGCGCCCCTGCTCTCCCACCTCCACGTCGAGATCACGCAGTACAAGTGCGAGACCAAGTGGGACGGCACGCGGGAGCGCATCGCGATGCCCTGCCTCACGACGCTCGTGCTGGTCACGATCAGCAGCCACGAAGGGTGCATCAGCCACCTGCTCGATGCGCTCACGACGCCGACGCTGCGCGACTTTCAGCTGCTCACGCGCGTGTGGGACACGAGCGCGATGACGACGGGCTGGTGCCACGAGAGCTTTTTGGCGCTCCTCGCGCGCTCCAACTGCTCCCTCAACCACTTCACGCTCACCGCGGTCGACATCGCGACGGCGGAGCTGCGCCAGGTGATGGAGCGCTGTCCGTCCCTCGTCCTGCTCAAGCTCAACGGGCCGGACGTGCCCAGCCTGATCGCGCCCCTCCTGCGGGAGATGATCAACGACGGATCGGACCACGACCGCGGTCTTCCGCTCGCGCCCTGGCTCAAGGCCATCTCGCTCAGCTGCGAGTCGACGGACGCACTCGAGTGCCGGATCGACGATGGCGCTGGCCTCACGTTTGAGCAGGCGTTTGCGAGGCTGGTGGCATCTCGGACGACGAGGCGGGAGCTAAACAGCAAGGTTCTCAGGCTTAAATGGATCCACTGGACGATCTGGTGGGACTGGTGTAGATACCAATCTCCGGTTCAGACGCATCCCAACCCCGAGCTGGAGCGCCGCCTGTCGAGACTCTGCGCGGGCGACGTGGACGTGGGGGTGTCCGCCGCGATATACAACAAGTACAAGCGGGTGTCGTGAGCGCAGACGAGGGCGCCTGGCTGGACCAGAGCGCAGATTCTTGGCGGATGGGACGGTACACATGATATATTCTTACACATGTCACTAATGCATACTGAATACACTACAACATACGTCGACGACTTGCGCGCGCGGACAACAGCGAGAGAAGGTGAATATGCGAATCACGAAGCAGAGTGGCAAAATGAACGGGGTGCACACTGGGGATATCTCGGCATTGGGGTGGGTGACGGTCAGAGGTGCACCAAGTGTTATCGGCGCGGCTGCACGCATCGTTTGTGACGCAGCGTGGGGCAAGCGATAACGAGGGGACAGCCTTATTTCGAAATGGGAACTGCGGGCATTCCAAGATCACGTAACGTGGGTAGGGAACCAGAAAAGTCGGCAAACGAGATAAGTTAATTAAAGCCATCAAAGTGCCCCTTGAGAATTCGCTCCCCCATGGGAGAAGGTGCACGGCGAGGACGTGTGTGGTCGGTGAAGGTTGTTGCCCGTCTTGGCTTGCGGCTGAGAGCGACGTCGTTCGTGAAGGGTGAGGTTGGCACAGCACTGCCAGGGTTCCCGGGTGGGGCAAGATCGGCTGCCGAGGGCTGTTCAAACATGAGACGGATGAAGACGACAGCAGGGAAAGCAGACATACCCTAGGGCGGCTTAGGGAAAGACGTCTGAGAACATTGACGCCCCGCTCATGGTGAGGTTCCGGGGCGGGGGGCGGAAGTTGGAATCGCCCGACGGTGCTCGCACGACGAGCGTGAGCGGGAGGTTTGACATCGTCGATATGATCGTCTGGTGCAGAGACGGATGAGCGAAACAGACGGAGACGATGCAGAGGTGCATACCTTCGAGGACGGGCGGTGGAGGGAAGCCGCGAAAGGGAAAGGCCGGGGGGGTTTTTGTGGGGGACTGGGACAAGTAGTAGAACATGGGGGAGCTGGGGGAGATCGGGAACTGAGACGAGGGAAAGCTCTTTGGGGGTGTGACGAGGGGGGGTGAGCTGGACGAGTCGGAGGAGAGGGAGGCGGAGCGATGGCGGAGGTGGTCT
>JBBPLS010000248.1:0-32636 GCA_038089895.1 Boletellus ananas | reverse complement strand
TTAGCCCTTAGTACATGCTTCCATTGATACACCAACACTTTGTTTATATGTGTTTGTCCCCCAGAGTTATTCAATGAACAATCAAAAAGTGCAAAACATTGGGACAATTTTGTGAGTCACTGTACCTGGGAATGATCGTCTGCCCTGGACAGATAACATTGGACCCTGCTAAGCTCTCTGCTATCCATGATTGGTCCCCTCCTAAGTTGGTAAAAGCTGTGCAATCCTTCATAGGCTTTTGTAACTTCTATTGGAAGTTCATCCCCAATTTCTCTACCCTCTGTTGTCCTCTACATGATCTCACCAAGAAAAATGCCCTATGGGACTGGTCACCAAGTTGCCAACTGGCATTCACTGCTTTGAGGGATGCCTTCATGTGGCAACCAGTACTCCATTTACTCAACCCAGCCAAACCCTTCTGGGTCATGACTGATGCCTCCCTAGTGGCTTCGGGCACAGTCTTCATGCAAAAAGATGCTAATGGTGACCTCCACCCCTGTTCTTATTTCTCTGGGACATTTGCCCTGGAAGAACACAACTATGACATCTATGACTGGGAATTATTGGCAGTTATCCATGCTCTGGAGGAATGGAAACATTACCTTACAAGAACCCCTCACAAGGTCATCATTGTTACCAACCATAAAAATCTAGCTTATTTCAGGCAACTGCACAAGTTATCTTGTCACCAAGCCTGCTGGATGCTATTCCTTCAGGACTTCAACCTGATATTCCAACATACTCCCAGCACTGCTATTGGTCCTGCTGATGTGTTGTCTCGCCTTCCTAGTGTAGATACCCAGGATGATAATCAGGATGTCATTTTACTCTCTACCACTCATTTTGTTCATGTCCTAGATATCACCCTCACTAACAAAATCACATCCTCCACCCCATCTGACCCTTTGGTTGTCAATGCCCTGGCAGCTTTGGAGCAGGGTCACTCCCTCCTCCTGTGGGCTTCTCAGCAGGATTGGCGATTTTCTGAGGGATTGCTCTACTTTTGTAACCAACTCTATATCCCAGAACCAGCTCATGCCCCTTTAGTCCACACACTCTATGAGTCTGCTGCTGGGGGTCATGGAGGTTTCTTTCACCTACTCCACCTTGTGCAATGCAATTATTGGTGGCCAGGCCTCTCCACCTTCCTTCACCACTTTGTTGCTGTCTGTTTGGTTTGTCAGGCCAATAAAGTGCTCATACACCCAACTGTACCACCAATGACCCCTATCCCATCCACCGCCACTTGCCCCTTCCAGCAGCTCTCTATGGATCTTATTATGGCTTTGCCCCTGTCTTCCAGCTTCAATTCCATTCTGGTTGTGGTCAACCATGGCCTTACAAAGGGGGTACTTTTCCTCCCCTGTCATTCCTCCATCAACACAGCAGGGGTGGCAGCGCACTTTTCAAACACGTATTCCCTCACTTCAGCCTACACAACAAATGTATCTTGGATCAAGGACCTCAATTTGCTTCAGCTTTCGCTAGAGAGCTATCCTACCTCCTCCAATACAATCTGGCTCTTTCCACAGCTTATCACCTGCAAACCAATGGAGAAACTGAACATGTTAACCAAGAACTAGAAACTTATCTCTGTATCTTCTGTCAAGACAAACCCCACACTTGGTCTGACCTCCTTCCCATGGCAGAATTCATGCACAACTCTGTGGTGCATTCTGTGACCAAGCAAACCCCTTTCTCACTAATGATGGGTTACGAACCAAGGGCATATCTGACTATTGGACAAACATTTTTGCCAGCCCTAGAGCAACAGCTGACCATTCTCAACAAAGCCCAAGAGGAAGCACAGCAGGCCCATCAGGTAGTGTGACAAGCCATGACAGAAAGAGTCTACTTGTCTTACAAACTATGGAAAGTGGGCGATAAGGTATGGCTAGACAATTGAAACCTCAAACTACACTATGCGTCTAGAAAACTAGCCCCATGATGAGAAGGTCCCTTCAAAATCACCCAAGTTATCTCCTCAATCACATATAAACTCAAACTCCCTCCCACTTGGCAAATACACCCAGTATTCCACTCAAATCTGCTACACTCATATAAGGAAACCACAGAACACAGGCCCAATTACATCAATCTGCTGCCTGAGCAAATCAGTGGAGAAGACCAATACAAGGTAGATCAAATTCTTGCTCATCAAGGCACTGCAGCACGAAGGCAGTACTTGATCTGATGGAAGGGTTACTCATCCTCTGAAAATGCCTGGGAACCTGAATGCAATCTGACAGATTCTCATGAACTCCTTCAGGTATATAAGGCTGTGCAACCCAAGGAATTCCCTTCAACCAGCCAAAGAAGAAAGAAAGTGTGGCACCTCATCCTAGTACAAAAAGATTGCTATACTTTCTCTTTTCCCTACCTTAGTTGCCTTTCTTTTGATTTTCTTCATTTGTCTTTTTACCCCTTTCATCATAGTCCTCTTCTGTCTGTGGAACACCCATTGCCACTTCCTCTCCCATCACACCAATATTCACTATGCCCTCACCCCTGCTGCCGTTATCTATCAACAACCACCTCCCCAGAACTAGGACTTGTCTGGTCAGGACCAACCTGTTACCCCTCACTTGACAATTGACCACATGCAAGTGTGGTGTTTCTCAATTGAGTTCCCTGACATGGCCAACGAACATGACAGAGGGTGGAGAGCCACACAAGGGAACGCCTGGTGATCCCCCTATCCCCTTTACCAATTTTAATATGCACCCCTTTTGGCACTATCTAGACTCTATTCTTTCTGATTTACCAGTTTACCAACTGATCAGCAGATATCTCCATGACGCTGTTTTACCTATGCAACTCCACTCTCATCCCTTGACTGTGGGAGATAATCCACCTCTGCATCTCAATTGCCTCACTCACCCTCAGCTGGTTAATTTTTTGTTCAACCTACTTGGAGATCCTACTGTTGTGTTTGTATTAGAAGACATCCCCTTCTTCCAAGAGTCTCCCTATCTCCTATTGATTATTCACCTCTCTGGGTTCTACTTCATCACTCAAAAATCACTCATTACACTCCTCCCTTGTCTGGCTCATGCAGAAGGAAATCTTGTCGAAGTCAATGCTGAAGTCACCTGCTCCTCCATCACATCGGCTAGGGAAACAATTGGAGACCTTGCCCTACTTGTGGAACTCCTAAGGGCGATTCACAACCTCCCCCGAGAACTCATCTTACCACATCTCTGGCTCTGGCTCTCCCTTCTCACTAATGACAAGTAATAGTTTTATCTATTCCCCAATCCTCCTGGATCCTCTGAACACTGGGTTCATGTGGGTGGAACCACTAGGGGTGGAGAATTTTCCTTAGGACATTCGATGCAGCCAACCAGCCCAAGGATATCTACCCTGCTGCATAACTTTGTCCCAGTTTGTCCAGACACTCCCTGACTGAACCCCCATACACCCAATACTGCACACCTCCCTCTCCCTGTTCCACTGCCATGACCCACTTGTGTCTGAGTTTACACCAGATGAGCTCAACTCTCTCCAAAATTGGTTCACTCTAGTCCTAGCAGTAATGAATGATGCACTGACTGGTCAAGCCCAACCCCTTGTGGATCACATGATGTGAATCAGCAGGAAAGCTCCCCCAATCAATCCTTCCCCTCTAAGTCTGGTGCATCTCAAAGGGGGCAGTCACTTTGCTTCAGGCACTCATGGACGATGTGTTCCAAGATATGATCACAGAAGGATGGCTGATTATCTATATGGATAACCTCATCATCCACTCTAATGACCTGGCTGAGCATTACCACCGTATGCAATGCATCCTACAACAAATGAGAGAATATCATCTCTTCCTGAAGCTTTCCAAATGCTTTTTCAATGTATCTGAAGTGGAGTATTTGGGTATGATCATCTGCCCAGGACAGATTGCCTTGGATCCAGCCAAACTTTCTCCTATTCAAGATTGGTCTCCTCCTAAATCGGTCAAGGCCATACAATCTTTCATTGGCTTTTGTAACTTCTATCAAAAATTCATCCCAAACTTCTCCACCCTCTGTCACCCTCTCCATGACCTCACCAAAAAGAATGCCCTGTAGAACTGGTCAGATGAATGCCAACATGTGTTCACTACCATATGAGACACGTTTACTATGCAACCCATACTCTGTCTGCCTAATCCAGCCAATCCTTTCTGGGTAATGACTGATGCATCCCTTGTAGTGTCAGGAGCAATCCTAATGCAGAAAGATGCCAACAGCAATCTTCATCCTTGCTTATACTTCTCGAAGATATTTGCTCCTGAGGAACACAACTATGATATCTACAATTGTAAATTGTTGGCAGTCATCCAGGTGTTGGAGGAATGGAATCACTATCTCACCAGCACTCCCCACAGAGTCACCATTGTCACTGATCATAAAACCCTGGCCTATTTCAAGCAATCTCACAAGTTATCTTGTTGCCAAGCCTGCTGAATGTTATTCCTGCAAGACTTTGATCTCTTTTTTCAACATACTCCAGGCACTGCTATGGGAACCATGGACACCTTGTCCCACCTCCTGGATGTCGATGTATATGAAGATAACCAGGATGTTACCCTCCTCTTGACCACCCACTTCATCTGTGCCTTGGATGTTGCCCTTGCCAAGAAAATTGCATCCTTCATGCCCACCAATCTGTTGGTTGTCAATGCCCTGGCCACCTTGAATCAGGGGCAGTCCCTCCTCCCACGGACTTTCTGACAGGATTGGTGGTTCACCAATGGACTTCTCTATTTTCACAATTGACTCTACATCTCAGAACCTGCTTGTGCATCTTTGGTTTGCGTGCTTTATGAGTCCCCCACAGGGGGTCATGGCAGTTTCTTTTGCCTGCTCTACTTGGTATAACATGATTATTGGTGGCCTGGACTCTCCACTTTCCTTCACTGCTTCATAGCTGGCTGTCTGTTTGCCAGGCCAACAAGGTGGTCACTCATCCTACCACACTACCCCTGTCCCTGCTTCTGTCAGTCGCCATGTGCCCCTTCCAGCAGATCTCAGTCAACCTCATCTCCACACTGCCCCTGTCTTCAGGCTTTGACTCCATTCTGGTCATGGTTGACCATGGCCTTATGAAGAGGGTAATTTTCCTTCCATGTCACATCCATTGACATGGCAGGAGTTGTGGCTCTATTTTTCAAACATGTCTTCCCCCACCTCAGCCTCCATGACCACTGCATGTCAGATTGAGGACCTCAATTTGTGTCAGTTGTCATGAGAGAGTTATCTCACCTCCTCCAGTATGACCTTGCTCTATCCACTGCCTATCACCCACACACTGATGGAGAAACTGAACAGGTTAACCAAGAACTAGAAACCTATCTCCATATCTTCTGCCAAGGTGATCCCCATGCTTGGTCCAAACTCCTCTCCATGGTGGAATTTGTGCACAACTCCACAGTATACTCAGTGACCAAGCAGACTCCTTTCTCACTAATGATGGGTTATGAACCAAGGGCATATTCCATCATTGGACAAACATTCCTGCCAGCCCTAGAGCAATGGCTTACCATACTCAACAAAGCCTGAGAGGAGGTGCAGCAGGCACATCAAGTGGCATGATAGGCTATGGCAGAAAGGACCCAACCACCTTACAAACTGTGGAAAGTGGAAGACAAGGTCTGGCTAGACAATTGAAATCTCAAGCTTCACTATGCTTCCAGGAAGCTCACTCCTTGTTGGGAAGGCCCCTTTGAGATCACCCAGGTTATCTCCCCCATCGTTTACAAGCTCAGACTCCCCCCTACATGGTGAATACACCCAGTATTTCATGCAAACCTGTTATACTCCTATAAGGAAACTGTGGAACATGGACTCAATTACATCAATCCACTGCCTGAGCAAGTAGACAGAGAAGACCAATACGAGGTACAGTAGCTCAAATAAGTGTCCCAATGTTGGGGCATTTTGGAAAGACTTAACATTTGCAAAAGAACTAAAATTTATCAGCTCTAACCCTTGCAGGGTCCTAAATAGCCCTGACCCTTGCCCTGAAGATGAGCCCTTAGTCATGTGATTTGGTTGCCATGTGATTGAGATATAACCATTTCAAAATGACATGTTATTGGAACACTTATTTGACCCTGATGTTATCAGTCATCATTTGGTAAATAACATAATGTTCTGATGCATGCTGTGCTTCAACCCTGTCTCATTATGTAACCTACATAACCCTGAGCACTATAAAGGGCAGAGATTCTATCCAGTTAACCCTACTTTACCATGAAGATTTTGGAGGATAATCTGCTTCCTACCATGGAATATTCTAGAATCCCTAAGGAGAGCATCATCTTTCAACAAGATAATGACTCCAAGCACACCTCTAAAAGAACCCAGGAGTGGCTAGAATCTCAAGGTATCAAGGTTCTTGATTGGCCAGCACAATCTCCAGACCTTAATCCTATTGAACATCTCTGGCAAATCCTTAAAAAGAGGCTCAACAGCCATACTACACTACCAAGAGGGGTTTGGGAGCTTTGCAAAAGGATTGATATGGAATGGGGCAAGATAGAGGTTGATGAATGTCAAAGATTGATAGAAAGCATGCCTAGAAGATTAGAGGCAGTGATAAAGGCAAAGGGAGGGCATACAAAGTACTAAAATTATAGAGTAGAGATGTTGCTCAAATAAGTGTGCTAATGACATGTCATTTTGAAATGGTTATATCTCAATCACATGGCAACCAAATCACATGACTAAGGGCTCATCATTAGGGCAGGGGTCAGGGCTACTTATGACCCTGCAAGGGTTAGAGCTGATACATTTTAGTTCTTTTGCAAATGTTAAGTCTTTCCAAAATGCTCCAACATTGGGACACTTATTTGAGCCACTGTAAAGCAGTTGTGTGCAAACTACATGACACCTTAATGCCACAGTCAAATCCCCACAAGAGGGGAAAAGTAAGTAGACCAGATTTATGTTAGTATCAGATCAGTCTGCCAGCTTCTGGGCACTATCACCCAAACAACCCTAGTTGCCTGCTTACACAAGCATGAGAGAAGGATGCGGACCTTTGTGCAATGAGTGTCTGCATTGACAATGAGAATAATCTTGTCAATCAGAAATAATTGTTTCCCTATCACAGGTGTCATCTTCACAGTCTCCTGATTGCCATTCAAGTGCCCTGTCCTTGAGTGATTGACATAGAAAGTCATCTAGTCAACATGTTGCTCTTTGCTGATAACCATGATTGTGGATGAAAGTAAACAACATACCTCCTTGTCACACATATGTTTGTATCATTTTCTTGATCAAGGGAATGGACAGCATGCTGTGATGCCAGAGAAGTGAATCAGATCAACAGGATCTGGTGCATACAAGCCATCACAACATACATTGTCCCTCTGCCTTCCTCTTCCTTGAACACCTGGGGTTCCATTGTGATGTGAGGCAAAGTAGGATCCACCTCCATGTTCAGCTTTGGATTAATGGCTGGACAGTACTTGAGGACAAGGCAAGGTTTCTAACCATTTGAAGGTAGAGACCTGTTCCAGGCTTAATCAAACACCTTCTCTATAAGTCAGAGTCAAATACATACCAGAGCAATGGAAAATAAAAACAGAGATGTTACAATAAAATAAAGAGGGACACACTCGGCAAGCAAGATGGAAAGTTTGCTCCTAATGGAAACTATAAAACTTGAAGCACAGATAAGCTCTCTGAGAAGAGAAAGTAGATATAGAGACCTACCTGCCTTGGCTTCTGGTGACTCATGTATGACCACCTTTTGGCATCAACTCCTGGCTCGAGTGTCATGCAGACTTGGCCTTGAAAGTTGATTCGGCACATACCTGCCTTATCTTGATGATAGGGATCCTCTCAATGGCAATACTATTAGGCAGATTAGCATTGAGGCGATGGCCGAGTGTACCGCCAAAGCATCGTCAGAATCCATTGCCATCATGTAATGGCACTGCAAGTCCCCTGATGTATGTTGGCAGACATGGCTCCTATGATGATGGACCCCTTTCTTGCCCCATAGAGTGTTTGATAGACTTTTTACTTTCCTCTTCATTTCTGTACCATTTCACTGTGACATTATAGTCTAGGCTAGTCTGGACCCTATGTCCATCAGTCACTATCACTCTTCACATGATGTCATTATGATGTCATAGGTAGGCATAGTGGTATATAAGGACTGGCATGTATGCATACTTTTCCCTAGGTTCAGAATATTATCCTCTTCACCAGATCACAGCTGCTCTTCACAGTTGCCTGTGTGATAGTCCTGACATTATTCTAAACCTAACCTATCATCATCTTTTATGCTCCTTGCACTTTGTGCCAAGCATTTCCATCTTTTACTCTTGCTGTCTTCAAGCTCAACATGACACTGAGCTCACTGTTCATTAACCACTACGCCCTTCCCCCCATCTTCCCCTATACTGGACCTCAGGTTTGAGGGATCTGTTGGTGTACATGATGCACCTGGGAGAAGCACCCATTCCATGCTTAAAGCAGCTACCGCGCTGTGCATACACTCGTCTGGTGTGATAAATAAGGATAACATTGCTTCTCCCGAAAGTGCACTACAGGGCATATTAGCAGAGCACTAGAGGCTGCTACATACCAAGGTTATGATATCCACAGGCTGTTTGTGTGATCACAGTTATTGTCACACCATTCCACTTGACATATCAAGTCCCCTGTAGTAAGGGTGTTTCCAGTCTCCCCCCATTCTCTCAACTCTCCCATTCAAAACCTAAGCGGGGTTTTACTCTCCCTCCACTGTGCTTGTGTGGCAATTTCAATCCCCAAGCACTCCACATTCAGTCTTGAGCCAGTGAATGCCTCCATTCAAGGGTATTACCTGGTGCTTGGACAGCGTGCAACCATGGCTCATCTTCCCTATTGCATTTGGTGTGAAGACCACCATTGCCCTGGAAACCACTACATCATCTGGAACAATGTGGTTCCCTATTGCACCCTTTGTGAAGACAACCACTTCCCCAGCAAAATACATCACCCAGCTCACCAACTACCTCCACCATCTCATGTCACCACCCTACTACACCCTAGACATGCAGATAACCATTGCTACAAACTTAGATATCAAAAGAAAATAAAATATGTCTTTTGATATGTCCTCACTTATGACCAGGTTACCAGAAGACTTTCAACAATGGTATGCCCAAATGCAGGCTTGGCAGCAAAATTACGAGCAAAACCCATGGGGCACCGGCCTAGCTCCACCAATGCCTGATATCTCAATGACTAAGCCTTCTCCACCAACACCTCAAATCCAAAGGGGTGTTTTTCCTCCTTCCCCACAGGGCTCTTTGTCCCTCATTCGTCCCACCATCCAGATGCCTCAAATCGGATGACTCCCATCTCCAAGATGGGCACTGGCCCCACAACCATTTATACCACCGGCTGCCCCCTTCTCCTCCATTAACATCTGTTCTCTGACCCCCTGCTCCTATCAGCAGATGTCCTGTGCTGAAATGGAGTACCACAAAGAAAGGGACATTGGAAAGTCCTATGCAAGGAAGCCTTCAGACTTTTCTGGCAAGAAAGAGGAGTTCCTTCATTGGTGGCAAACCTAAAGCAATACCTCAATGGTTTCCCCAGGCAGCCATCAGACAGCCAAAAAATAAATTTGGTCTTGTCTTACATGGTCAAGGATGAGGTAGCATGTTTCACTGACCTCTATAGTACAAAATACAGCACAAATCTACATTTGCAGTCATTCATGCAGCTGGAAGAGCTGCTCAAGGAAACATTCTAGCCAATCAGACTTAAATGAGAGGTGGAAAAGAAGCTTCTGATGATGAAGCAAAAGAAGGAAGAATCTGTGGAAGGGTTCTTTGTCCGGATGAACCAATATGCCCTGGAGGCAGATTATAATACCACTTACAATAGACAAACTCTGATACAGATTTCCAAGGACAGACTTTGGTCCAATATTGTCAAACACGTACTAAAGGAGAAAGAAACAGTACAATCAGAGGATTTCAAGGTCTGGCGACAGGCCTTCATAGATACAGACTATACACTAAAGGAGTACTACGAGTACAAGCATGGTGGTCAAAGACCTGGCTATTCTGCAAAAGGATGGCCAAAATATTCTTCTCCTTCCTCCTCCACTCCACAGTCTGCCTCACGGCAGACCCCCACTCCCTCTCTGGCAGCTATCCCCACTGCACCTCACCTGAATCAGCCTGGTGTCTTCAGTGGTCAAGGAGCCCCGATGGACATTGGAAGAGCATGAGCCAAAGGCAAGTGCTTTAAGTGTGGCAAGCCATGGCCTTGCCAAGAACACTTCAAGCTGTACAAAAGGTGCATAAGGAAGATCTCATTCAGAGGTCAAACAATTGAGTACACAGATGCAGAGGAGTTGGCATCAAAAATGAAACAGGTGGGTCCATAGTCAGTCATCAGTAAATAAATATAAAGTTCTCAAAACTACTGATGGCAAGGCTGAAAACTCTGATGATGAGGAGTCAGAAAAGATACAAGAACTAGTAGCTGACGGGTATGAAAACGTCGGTGAAATTCAGATCCAATCAGTAGTGTGGGAAAATCAGGATGGACCTGATCAGTACCCTATTGGCAAGGTGTATGACATGCATGAACTTGCAACCATGCACAAACAACAAAAGGAGGATGAAGAGCATGCTGCTAAGCGCTGCCCCCTCCAAAAAGAACAAAAACAGACCCTGGCCATTACCATCCTTCAACGGCCAATCACCAAGGTGCCCACCCCCATTAGCAAGCCATCACATGCCTGGTACAACACTGTTGACCCATGGTCTGTAGAATGGATCAAGAAAATGGCTGACTCGGCCCCAGTCAAATGAACAGAGGGGCATCTCTGCTCTTTTGTACATGAGTCACAACTTGGGGAGGTAGGCCCTTTATTGGTCCAACAAATCAAGGAATTGATGCTAGTAGAAGTGCACTTCTCCATCTGAGAACTCCAACAAAAGCCCAAGTTTGTAAAAAGGAAAAGAGCTAAGGATTTGTTGGAGACTTCCATAAACATTATAAAGGATAATGGGGAAAATGTGCCTATTGTAGCCTTGATAGATTCTGGATGTAGTGGCTCAGCAATCAATAGAGAAGTTGTCAAGAAAAATAATTTGCCAGTCCATAAATTACCAATCCTGATCCCTATGTATAATGTGGATGGAATGGCAAACTCAAGCGGAAAAATCGATTCCTTTACCATTGCTGAGATACATATTGGCAAACACAAAGAAAAACTAAGTCTCGCCATCACCACCTTGCACATGCATGGCGTGTTTCTCGGGTTCAACTGGTTGAAAATTCATAATCTAGACATTGACTGGATGAACCAAACAATTACCTTCCCCACCTGTGTGCTTGGACACAAGAACCCATCCGCACAAGGCAAATATAAGCACCAGACAGCCAAAGGTGAAGATGAGGACAACAACCAACTCTACCAGCTGGATGTCAGGAGCTGGATCTGAACCTTATCAATGAACTTAGCGGCTGAAGCAAACAAAGTCAAACAAACACTTACTTTTGAGGACATCGTCCCAAAATACGCCCATGAGTACAAAGATGTGTTTGAAAAAGAAAGCTTTGATGACTACCACTGCAACAACCTTGGGATCACATGATTGAACTTTTACCTGGAGATCATGTGATTGATTGCAAAACATATAACCTAACACTTGATGAGCAAAAGGAATTAGATGTGTTTTTAGAAGAAAACTTAAAATCAGGTCATATTTGTCCATCCAAATCTCCATTCGCCTCTGTGTTCTTCTTCATAAAGAAAAAAGATGGAAAACTATGACTAGTACAGGACTATAGGAAATTAAACAATATCACTGTAAAAAACCAATATCCGTTACCACTCATTTCTGAGCTTATCGACAAATTAAAAGAGGCTAAATACTTTACTAAATTAGACATTTGTTGGGGTTACAATAACATTTGTATGAAAGAAGTTGATGAATGGAAAGTGGTGTTTTGCACCAACCGCAGCCTGTTTAAACCTCTCGTTATGTTTTTTGGACTTTGTAATTCCCCTGCTACCTTTCAAACCATGATGAATCATTTGTTTCGCAATCTTATCAGCTGAGGCAAAGTAGCTATTTACATGGATGACATTATGATCTTCACTGCTACCTTAGAAGAACACCAAAAAATAGTTCTTAAAGTATTAGACATTTTATGTACAAACAAACTTTATTTAAAACACACCAAATGCGAGTTTGAGCAAACTGAGACAGAATACCTTGGGGTATTGGTTGGTCATCAATCAGTATGCATGGATCCTACAAAAGTCGCTGGAATCATCGACTGGCCAGTACCCAAAAGTCAAAAAGAGCTCAGAGGATTTTCAGTTTCCTCAACTTTTATCAGCGATTTGTACAGAACTTTGCAGCCATTGCATGACCATTAAATGCACTCACCTCAGTCAAGAAGGAATTCATTTGGACAATAGAATGTCAGGAAGCCTTTGATCTTTTTAAGAAAGTTCTCACAACAGCACCCGCCCTTGCTATGCCAACCGATACTGATCCATTCTGCATAGAAACTGACGGATCTGGAGTTGGTTTAGGCACTGTTCTTTCCCAAAAACAAGAGGGAATCTGGCATCCCATTGCATATATCTCTGAATCCCTTCTTGACGCTGAGTGCAACTACCATGCCACTGACCTTGAACTTGCCGCTATTATGTTCGCCTTGAAGGAGTGGTGACACTATCTTCTCAATGCTGCCCATCCTTTTGAAATTCTTACTGATCATAAGAATCTGGAATTCTTTAAACATCCACAAGACCTCTCATGCCACCAGGCCTGTTGGCAACAAATATTATAGGAATATCACTTTACCTTTGTTCATCAATCTGGCAAAACCAACCCTACTGACCCTCTGTCCCAGAGGCCAGACTTTGAAAAGGGGGTAGAGTCTGATAACAAACAAATCACACTCCTTTCCAACAATCTTTTTCCTACCAACTCGCCTAAACAGGTGATAAAACAGTTGAACTTGGATACTGTGGGGGCTGCTGAGCACCTTAGCAACCCAGAGACAATTGAGTCAATGGTGGCTAATACACAACATCTGACTGAATCCTTAGTCAGAAAATCTTTGCTAAAAAATGAAACAAAATGGAAAGAGGTCAATGACATCATTTTCTTCAATGACCTTATGTATATTCCCAATTCACAGTCACTATGAGAAAAAGTAGTTATTCAACATCATGACCATCCCCTGGCAGAACATCCAGGATTCAAACGAACACGAGACTTAATCATGACCAAATACTTCTGGCCAACCCTCTGAAAAGACCTAACCAAATACATCAAGGAATGTGATCAATGCCAGAAGGCAAAGGTTAAAACACAAGCTCATTCCACTCCTCTCTACCCAAATGCCATCCCTGATGCTCCTTGGGAAATAATCTCCATAGATCTCATTGGTCCCTTTCCAGAATCACAAGGAAAAGATGCAATCTTGATAGTAGTCGATTGGTTTTCCAAAATGATTCATTTATTCCCAGTATCCAATGACATCACCTCCCTCAGAGTGGCAAAAATATTCCGCGATCATGTATTTAAGCTTCACAGAACCCTTCAAAAGATTATCTCAGATCGAGGCCCACAATTTGTTTCTTCTTTCATGACAGACCTTCATAAACTATTACAAATAGAAGGAAATCCTTCCATGGCTTATCATCCCCAAATGGATGGTCAGTCAGAAAGGATGAATGCATTAGTAGAACAGTATCTTCATATTTACACTAACCATCTCCAAAATGACTGGATAGAATGGTTACTACTCGCTGAATTCTCACATAATCAAAATGTAAACAGTTCTACCACTTACTCTCCTTTTGTACTTAATTATGGACAACAACCCCTAATTCGAGGATATTACCAAAAAGAAGTGAGGAATGCATCAGCAAAAGACTTTGTTGATGGATGAAGGGTACTATGAAAAGAGCAAAAGAAGCTCTCAAACATGCTGTGGAAGATATGAAGTAGTTCCATGATTGAACAGTTTGTCCTCCTATAGAATACAAACCTGGAGATCTGGTCCTTCTGGAAGGAACAAACATTCATTCAGAACGACCCTCCAAAAAGTTAGGAGACAAACAATATGGACCCTTCAAGATAGAGAAGAAAGTAGGTGAAGGAGCTTATAAACTTAAACTGGATCCAATATGGCAAGGAATACATCCGGTTTTCAACGAATGCCTTTTACATCCCTACAAAAAAGGTGTTTTTCCCTCTCAACAAAAGACCCCTCCTCCACCACTAGATCTAATCCATGGACAAGAGGAACAAGAAATAAAAGAAATTCTTGATTCCAGGATTCATCGAGGAAATTTCAAATATTTGGTTGCTTGGAAAGGATTTCCTTCAAAGGAAAACAAATAGATATGAGAAGATCGATTGCTACGAGCATCTCAGGCGATCAAAGATTTTCATTGAAAGCATCCCATTGCTGCTCAACCCTCCAAAACCCTCTGAATATGTTATAATGCCAATATCCCCAATTCCCCCTGTATATGTCCCATTTGTGTTCCTCCACCATACTACCCAACTCCTGCCAAACTTTTCTCTACTCCTGAGTTCCTTCACTACTGCAAGCATTTCCAAAAATATCCTGACTCTATGTTTGACATTCCTGCTGCTTGAGGACAATTAGCCTTGAAAAGGGGGTAATGATAGACTTTTTACTTTCCTCTTCATTTCTGTACCATTTCACTGTGACATTATAGTCTAGGCTAGTCTGGACCCTATGTCTATCAGTCATTATCACTCTTCACATAATGTCATTATGATGTCATAGATAGGCATAGTGGTATATAAGGACTGGCATGTATGCATACTTTTCCCTAGGTTCAGAATATTATCCTCTTCACCAGATCACAGCTGCTCTTCGCAGTTGCTGTGTGATAGTCCTGACAGTGTTCGACAACCATCAACTGGTCTACCATCTGCAAATATATCACCATATGAGGCCTCCATGCATGAACACATCATGGGTAGAACCTGAAAAGTATTTGTTGGCGGGCATTCAACGTTGACCTGCAATAGTAGGGTGCTAAAGCTGCTCACTTTTCCAGGATCTGAAAGAAAAGATAACCAAGCTCATGTGGGACCAGGGGTTCGCGACCTGAAAGGGAATGTTCTGTGCAGTTAAACGAGATAGAGCCAGATTCCGGAATTGACAAGATGGATTACCAGCGCCTGCTCTGTCAGTGCCCCGGTGACGGCCAAGGTGAAGGGCAAAAATAGCGACCGTGAGAATATGCAAGACTTGCTCTGACCACAACCAAGAACCGGGTCAGACGTCGTATCGCCGGTGGAAGCGCGTCTCCAAGGCCGTCCGACTCGAGGTTGTAGTAGCACTACTCGCTCGAAAGCTCTCTCGACGCAACCAAAGTATGTATTTTGGCAGGGCAAATACCGAGATGACCGTCCTTGGTGCGTGTGTGTCTGTCTACACGCCGTCACGCAAACAACTGATCGACACAACGTCTAAACCCTCGAACCCCAGATTCGAGTCAAGTACGATTGCTTTTGTCGTATCCTGGCTCTCTATTGGTGACGCGGTTCGAACGCGTTCTCGCGCGGGGGTCACTACCCTTGGACGACTCTTCTCGCCCAATTGGCATCGATCCGGAGCGCAAGAATGATCACATCCCTCCATGAAATCTGTGCTTCTGACACACGCGGTGCGTGTATGCCTTCTCGGAGTGCGTATGTGGATATTGATGCTAGTAGCGCAGGTCATATGCGCAATAGTGCGAGCAATGGTGGATACGGACAGCACGCTATCACCGCTGGCATTGAGGAGTTGGAAGGGTGCACGACGTGAGCTAACGCCGCTGTCGTTTCACTTCGATGGATGGCGCGAGTCTGCAATTGCTCCAAAGGACGCGGGACAAACATACCGCGCTCACTCCACTCTTGCCATCCTATTCATCCAGGTTTCTATCGTGAGAGCGGACGCACACTCGGCGAACGAGACAATGGACGGCGTGCATACAGTCAGTAGTAAGTGGATGCGACAACTCTACATGCGTATTCATAATGATGCCCGACTCCAGGAGTTCTAGCTTTGGGTCTTCGCATGAGCAATATAATGGCCCGCATTCGTCTATTTCATCGCCTGGGGAGTCGTCTTTTCGTGCGCCTCCTCGAGTCCCCCCCCAATTGTATTCGTGGAAAGCGAAAGCCCCTCTAGGCCGAATACTGGTCCTACTAAGCAGATATCTTGTCTATCATTCGACGAACAAACTAGTATCTCGTCTATGTAATCAAAGTGTCCAAGATCGAAGAAAGGAGATGACAACACGACGACGTCCATGTCCAACAATAAAAAAAGATAGCGAGAACAGATCGTCACTTGGAAGCGGACGTGATAGATTTCCCGTGCCTCAACACAGCTGCCACATCTTGACATAGTCACTACAGCGTTCAGATCATGCGCCGCGTCAGCAAGCTCGAGAGGAAACCGAGGACAAGACGGAAAGCTGCAAACGCACATGACAAACGAACTGCTTTCCCCGTCAGATCCCCACGTGGGATACCACTCGTTCTGGGCATCGACAAAGTTGCGCATCGCAGTGGCCGAGCCGTCCAGCCATGGCTTTCCACCCACGTTGTCGGGGAACCATCCGCTCGTGCCGCCGACAGCGAGATCCAGGATCAAGTAAAAGGCTGTTTTGCGGACGTCAGCGCAGTGTCGAGTCTTGGGCAGGAGGGAATGAGGGAGAGATACTCACGCTGATCAAACGGCGTCGCGTTTGTTCCGTTTACCCACGGATTCTGCAGCACGATCGGTGTCGACCCATTTTCAACGACAGGCGGAAAGTCTCCGCGGGTGAAGAAGGGCTCGTTGAAGGTGAGCTCGAACATATAGTTGAGCCTCGAATCGACGTAGATGCGCCTCGAGAGAAAAATGAGATTAATCGCAGAACCCTTCTTTTCTTTTTCTCGACCGAAAACGGTGCAGAAGTGGAGAAGGAGAGCACTTACAGGAAACGTGAGTCCCATTCGAGCGCATATGTATGAAAGGCTTCCCCATAGTCTGTCCGTCGCTGCGTCCACCAGCCAAACGTTTTGTAATAGGCATTCAGGAACGTCAGTGGTCCCCAGTTGAGCGAGCCGCGGACGTAGTCGATTCCCCTTGGCACGTTTCAGCAGCCCGAAAGTGGAAGGCGGTCTGATCTCACTGGTTGGGGTAGGAACGGCCATTTCCGCGCGATTCCATGATGTCGATTTCACCGCTCAGTGGCCAAGGCCCGTACGTGTTGTTAACGGGAAGCATCCAGATGGCAGGCCAAAGCTACAGGTCTAGGATGAGAAATGCGTCGTAGATTGCGACCGACGACATTACCCAGTCACTGTCGGGTCAGCGTCAATAGTCTATCGCGCCTTCGTAGACGGTACGAAGGCTTACCCTCTAGGCAGCTTTGCGCGGACTTCGACTCGACCATAGCGGATGCTAGCGCTGTTCCGCGTGCTGATGCGTGCGCTTTGGACAGGGTTGATCACGGTGCCAGTCGTGGCGTTGCTGACGGCACCGCACGCTTGGTAGTAGGCAGTCTGGTCAGAGGTAGAGCTGTTGCTGCCGCCAGGCAACGCCTCCGGGTTGGTTACGTTGTAGGAACAATCGGTAAGGTTGTACGTGTAACCGTTGAGGACGTTGTCCATGCCGATCACGTCCGATGTCAGGGTGGGCGTGATATAGAGGTGCCCGTTCTGGACGTAGGAGTTGTTCGACGACGAGGTGGTCATCTCGAACTCGCCGTTGCTAGCCAAGTGTATGAGCGGGGCCGTGGTTCGATGAGGCAAACACGGTCAGTGGACGCACCCGAACCCCCCGAGCTCGACCTCGCGGAACCAGTTCCCACCCGAGCCAAACACGGTGTCGGTGTCGGTGTCGAACGCCTCGTCGAGGACGACGCACAGGTTTCCAGACAGCATCGGGACGCTCTTGTATCCAAAGTAGCATCGGATGGCAGAGGCGGCGACGCCGAGGAACGCAACGCCGTACGTGACAAAGTAGGCCACGCGCGCGTACGGGTCCTTGTGCGCGACCCAGGGCTTCGCGATCGTGCTCGGGTCCTCGAGGAGCGTGGAGCGCATCCGTGTCGCTTTCTTCTGGGGCGGGTTCACCGAGTGCGCCGTGAGCGGGCGGGAGGGCGGCGCAGAAAACGACTCGCGGATACGTGCGGCGGAGGAGGTCCGGCTGGGGAAGCCGGGAGAGCGGGCGCCGTAGTAGGAGGACGTGCGGGGCACATCTGCGAGCGGGGACACCGGGGTAGGGCGGCGAGGGGGGCCATCCGGATCGAAGGCGGGGACGGGCGGGGTGGATCCGCAGGAGAGGTCGGCGTCGCCGGCGCCAGGAGACGAGAACGGGTTGGTGCCGACCGACTCGGAGGACGGGCGGGACTCGGCGCGGTCGGGGGTGCGCTGGTCGGGGATGAAAAAGGGCGACGGGCGGGGCATGGTGGGGCGAGGATTAGTGTGATGTCATATCATTTAAGGACCTCGCTGGCTGCACGTCCTGGCACCCTCTCACGCGGAAGATCGATTAGAGGGCATTTGCCACCACGCAGCGGGAAAACGTACTTCCACACCCGTGCGGCATGGAGAGGGGAATCAGCGGCACAACGGGGGTTAGAACCCCAATTTGCATTTGGGAATCTAGATTGCGAATCGGAGATCACGCGGACATTAATCGGGCTCTCCTTCCTTCCCGGATATGTCCCCTTTTGGATATCTACTCCTAATAGATTGGGTTCTGTAAAATAATCAGCTCGGTCTCTATATCGTGTGTCATATCCAGCTTGCGGCCAAGCCGGATGCTTGTCATCGTCCCGCTGACCTCTCCAGCTGTGTACGCTCCAGCGGATTGGACATCGAGCGCTATCTTTGCGATAACGACCATGCCTTCCTCATCACCACGTAGCGCCCATGTCTGGCGGATCGCAAACGTTGCCACCGGGGAGATGACAAATGTCCATCTCAGCTTCCCCGCCAACGCTGTGCTGCCGGGATGCAGGCTAATCCTTTCATGGACGACCACTTGCGCCACAAAATGATGTATGTCCACCAACATGTCCGCACTCTCGGCCCCATCACCGTCGACGCGCCATCCACGTACGCCCATGGGCATGGCACAGTCGTTTTCGCAACCATGGTGCACGCATTCCAGGGTGACTTCTCCTGGGCCCCACTCCATGCTTGCAGCATGCGTTATCTCTCTTGGATTCTCGCATCCGATTGACAGCCAGAACGAATGTGCACCACTCGATGAAGTGCGATAACGACAATAGATGTCATGCTTTTACCTTGGAGGAATGGAAGAAAGCGGCTTGCACCTCCTCGATCAGCTGGGGACGGGCGTGATGTCCGCATTCCATGACGAGCAACACGGCGGGCAACCCGGAAGCAGAAATGATGAGTCGACAGAGAGTGCTATCTGCCACTACGGGACACTGGCCGATTGGTGTACCTCTGGTAAGTATCTGCTCAGCTGCAATTGTCACGCCAATCAAACGGCGAATCAGGAAAAGAACACCGTCAAGTACGCTCCCATAGTGCACAGCGTTGATGTTTCATGACGCATGATGTATGTCGTGTGGTGTGATCGCAAAAAAAGAGGGGGAGGCAGGTAAAGGGGCAACCAGGCTAGGATCGAGCGCCATTCCAGCATTTCCTTATGAAAAGCGACAATTCCTCTCGTCATGCAGACTTTGGGAAGCTGACTGGACGTGTTGGTCGCGAGTGAGCGCTTCCGATGATAACTATGCGAGACAACTGCTTGGTTCAGCAATAGATGGTACGCACCTCGATGCACTTCATGTTCTTGATACTGTTCTGCAAAATCAGTCTGCTTGCTGGCCAACTTACCCGGCAACGCGGTAGTCGACGGAAGTATTCTTTACACAAGGCGCGGTATCTGGCGTCGTGGCGCAAGATCGCCAAGGTTCGGTGACAACGGTGATGTGGCACGTGCTGGTGCTCATCCGACGTCGGGGAGTGCGCCACGCCTGTCGCCGTCGTCCGCATAGTCCGGTGTCCAGTGGGCTTCTAAATTGCGACACTCTCCTTGCCTCCGTGATCCATGATACGCGCAATGGCCACCGGGCGATGCGAATGACGGGAGGAGTGACATTGGTACATAGACGCCACTAGCGCCAAGCCGTCCTGGATGTTTCATGAATCATGATCGCTGAGGTCGCGGGTTACCCGGAGCGAAATGTCCAAACGGGTTGATGAGCTTCGGCCACGTCCACCGGCAAGATAAAGTCGCACAATTTCATTGGTGATCGCTGAAATGCTCCACGAGACTCGACAATTTAAGAAGAGGGCGACGTGCGAGCGGCGCGAGTTGATTGGACGCAGAGTCGCAGGGTTGTTTGGGTTGCGCAGAGCCGAGTTGTGTAAGACAGGGAGTTGGCTTGCCCGTTTCCAGTCCTTCTCGAATTGGAGTGCGCCTGCTTCAAGCTCGAAAGTACCTGCGAACTCAGGGTCATTCCGACGGACGCGTCGCACCGTTGTCGATGGGATTGATATTTCCCACGCCTGGCACCGCGCTGTTGTCAAGGATCCAACGCCACGTTCGTTCTGGCACGTCCGGGATTCCGTCGTGTTCGTCCTCCCAAGCTTCATTTTCTTTCCTGTTCTTTGATGTTTGCTTTCGCAGCTGACGCACAGCGTTCTGGCCTCTTGTACGGCTTCGTCCAGACAGCGGCACTCCTCGGGCCACCTCGAGCCCGTTCTGGAGATGCCCAGACCATGTTCGGAGCTGGTCAATGATCGCCCGGTCGGTCGGCAAGGTCGGCATCGGTGATCAGGCACCAACTCGATTTGAGCAGCATTTAGCCTTTTTCTGACAAGCATCGATTCTCAGATCCGCCCACCAACGAGGCAGTTGCCCTGCCATCTTGGCACGCGCGACCAGAATGTGTCCGATGTCTGCAACCTGATCTATCGCAATCAACGTCAGAATGGGGCACTGCATTTTATTTGGTTCGTTTCGCCATTCCAGCTCCCAGCGATTCGCTCAGGAACTTTATCGCTCTACGCACGCTTGCTTATATTCGCGCGTGTTCAGCCCGCCATGTCACACCCCCCTCCCCCTCCCTGGACTGCGTTTAGGCGCGCCCACCCAACTAGCACTCCAGGATGGCGATGGATTATGACGCCTACGACGCCCTCCTTCACCATATCTTCAAGAGGGTACGTGCTCACCGTCCCCCTCGTTCCGGTGCTCAACGTCGATAGACCCAAGGCGATGCTTGGTTCAAGCCCTCGGAAGAGAACATGTCTGCTGGGGTCTGCATCCGGGTCGAGCCGGGCCACTTCCGGGTGTTCCCATACGAGAACTCATTCTTGGCCCCCTTCGAGGCGGCGATTCGCACGCTGAACCCCGTCGTCGCGGTCAAGGTGCGCAGCGCAGCCGTCCATGCAGCCTTGGCAACCGTGTCCGTGTCGGTTTGTTGTTCTTTGTGTGCTTTCCGGACTGATGCTCTTCACCTTGGGGGTGCGCTGTCTAGGTCCGGCGACGCGAGCGCGATCTATGTGGATCACAACACGCGCATTCAAGTCCTCGACTCGATGGCTGCGTTGCCCACCGCGGAAAAGGAGCAATGTGGCGCGTTCATTGTAACCTCGCCTTTCTACCGAGACTGTCCGGGCTCGATGCTGACGTCGTTTTCGCACAGCGTGACGAGCGCGTGCTCGTGCTCTGGTCCGACGACCTCGACGGCATCATCCCGCTGTGTCACGACTTTGAAACTAAGCTGATCAAGCTCGTATGGCGCGCCCGCGGGATCACTTCCCTCCCTTCCTCCGAGATTTCCTCTTCCAGCACCCCCTCGGACGACAACCTGGCAGAGAAGCCCAAGGACGCGTCCCCAGACCCGATCGCAACGCACGCTCATCGAGGTTCCAAAGCCAACGCGATTTGGAAGTTCTTTAGCTGGCGCTCGACGCGCTCTGACCACGCACAGGACGTGGAATCGGTGGCACCCAAGAAGCGTCAGACGAGACTCATCGCCCCGATTTACAACGGCCTGGGTTGTGCGCTGGCTATCTGTGAGTGTATGCTCGCCCTTGGTGCTCGACTGACGGGGGACCACCTGGCTAGTCTTTATCGGTACCGGCGTGAGCATGCTCTTGCAAGAGTCCCTGATGGACGGACGGTGGATCAGATTCGCGCTTCTCTCCACCGCGCCCTTCACGTTTTGCGTCTCCATCGTGAGTCCACGTTCCGGTACGAGGCGTGCGCTCATTTGGATATTGCAAGTTCTTTTGCAATCAAGTGATCAGTAACGTGGGCATGATGTGAGTCTGAAGCGTCCCTATTGACGGGCATATACGCTGGTCTCACCTCTTGGGTCTAGCATCGGACCCGTCTCGCAATACTACGACAACTCCCGGTACTATTCTGCGACGAAACCTGACCCCAACAAGGAGGTGGACTCGAATTTACCACACATCACGATCGAGATGCCCGTGTACAAGGAGAGCTTGGAGAAAACGATGTCAGCATCCGACTGTCGAATTGCTTCCCTTGCTGACACTATTTCCGACTGTGCGTTGGCAGCGCACCCTCGGTGTTTCATCTGAAGAAGGCGATGCAGACGTATGCGCGCCAAGGTGGCTCGTCAGCCATATTTGTGCATGACGACGGGCTGCAGTTACTGCCAGACATGGAGCGCGAGGAGCGGATCGCGTTCTACGCAGACCACAACATCGGGTGGGTCGCCCGACCGGCGCATGGCGTGGACGGGTTCAAGCGCGCTGGGCGGTTCAAGAAGGCGTCGAACCTCAACTATGGGCTCGCGTTGAGCATGAGGTTAGAGAAGCACCTCAAGGTGCTGCAAGCGGCGGAGGAGCACGCCAGCGAAGGATTAGCGCAGAGGAATGAGGGCGACGACAACGAGAAGGGAATGTCCCTCGAGGACCGTGCGCTGCACATGGCGTGCGACGAGACGTTTGCAGAGAGCGGCGGGCGGTGGAAGCCGTGGGCGTCCAACGGGCGGTCGATTCGGATCGGCGAGATCATTCTCTTGGTCGACGCAGATACGGTCGTGCCTGAGGACTGTCTGCGGGACGCGGCCCGGGAGTTGGCCGAGAGCCCCGAGGTGGCGATTATCCAGCACGACTCAGGTATGCGGCCATTCGTGATCGGGCTCTCTTTTCTCCGGCGCGCTATCTTGCTCAATATGGTCTCTTTGTTCGGCGACAGACGTCATGCAGGTCGCTCATCACTACTTTGAGAACGGGATCACGCACTTTACGCGGCGGATCAACAAGTGCATCTCGATGGGGTGCGCCAACGGCGAGGTGGCCCCGTTCGTCGGGCACAATGCGTTTCTGCGCTGGTCGGCACTCCAAGACGCCGCGTTCGTCGACGCCGCGGACGGGCAAAGGAAGATTTGGTCCGAATCGAACGTGTCCGAGGACTTTGACATGGCACTACGGCTCCAGGTACGCCGTCTTCCTGCTCCTGTGCGCGATGCTTTGTGGCACTTATCTTCTCGGGTGCCTTTGTCTTTCTGCAGCTGAAACGCTACATCATTCGATGGGCGACGTACTCCGATGGCGGCTTCAAGGAGGGTGTGTCCCTGACGGTAGACGACGAGCTGAACAGGTGGCAAAAGTACTCGTACGGTACGGAGAAATTCCCTTGGTTCCGATAACGCATTAATGCCGGGCTAGGGTGTAGCGAGTTGATCTTCAATCCGCTGATCGACTGGTGGCGGATGGGCCCAATCAACAAGCAGTTGCGCATCTTTGTGTGGTCGGACGCGCCGGTCCATTACAAGCTGAGCATGATGGCCTGTACGTCGTTGTCTTTCGTCATCCGACTGATGGGCCCACCTCATTGAAACTTGTCAGACATGTTTTCGTACTGTATGTCCGTCACTAACCCCTTTGCAGAGAAACTGAGATTTGAATATGTAGATGGCATCGCTATATCGACCGCGCTATCGATCCTCAATTACTTTCTTCTCGGGTTCGGGTTCCAGACCGACGGGTACTACCTCCACAGCTTTGAGGTGTTTTTGGCGATCCTGGCTGTGTTTCCCGCATCGGGCAACCTGGGTTTCATCATGCTCGAGTACCGGCTCGGCCATCGGAGCATTCTCGAGTCGCTCGTTGAGACGGCCATGTGGATACCATTCTTGTTCGTGTCCAACTTCTCAATCTTGTTTCTGCTGATACAGCCCATGTCTTCGTTGAACCCACAGCTTCTTCTTTTTCGGCGGACTGAGCGTCCATCTGTCCGTGGCGCTGCTCGCACACATGTTCTCGTACAACATCACGTGGGGTGCAACTAAGAAGGAGGTAGAGCGATCCAACTTTTTTCTCGAGGTACCGCGAATCCTGCGGCGGTTCTGGTTCGCATTCGCGATCTCGTTGGCGTGTTTCGGGGCGATAATCGTATTCGCGCTCGAGGGCGTGGTCGGGAAGGGGTGGGAGATTCCGGGGACGAATTGGGCGGTGGTGTTTCCGTTGGTGTTGGTCGCAGGGTGTCATGTGCTGTTTCCGGTGAGCTGGCGGCTCCCGTTGTTGAATTGGGACTGACGGACTGGACAGATTGTGTTAAACCCGTGGTTGATGATATTTTCGTATTGATCCTATGGAGGGGCTGGTTGTCTGTCATCTGTTTCCTGCCTCTTTCAAAGTCTTGGGATGTCAGTCGCTGTATAAAACCGAGTCTTAAATTATGCAGTTAGAGGACTTGGGACCATGAGGGGGCGGTAGGGGCTCGGCGCATGGGTACTGATACGGTGTGGTAGAGACACGATTCATGTTAGGGTGGCGATGGTGCATGTACGAGGTAGGGTTGGATTGGAATTGGGTACTGCATCGGCGCTGCAGCGGGAGCGACTCTCGCGACAGCATGACTGTACACTAGCCCAGCCTGGGCCCTACATGCCGGGGGTAACCGGCACCGCGTGTCTAGTCTAGTCTTCTTTTGGTGTAACTTGAAAGACGAGTCCATCGATGGGCGATATTTCTTTGGAGAGCAAGTTGTCAGGTCCGCGGAGGGGAGGCGGGCGGACGGAAGCCCGCCGGCATGCACCTGCGATGACTTTGGTGACCGGTGTTCACGTCGTATCGCACGATGGCCAGGGACGTTGACAATCGGGATCACAATCTGTACAAGGTGCACGAGGTGTCGGGCACGGTCTCGTCAACCGTGTTCGGTACCTTGCCCTGGCAGAGCGATGACGATAACGACAACTGAGTGGCAGATTCTGCCAATGAACTGACGTGACTGTAGATCGCCTGTTGGCAGTGCAGGGGAGGTACGGGCGATTTGCGGCCAGGAGGAGTTCGGGCAGGTGCGACGACGGCTCGGCCGAGCCTTGCGTTCTGCTGGTCTGGATCTGGGGACCATGTGGAACGCTGTGTCGGAACTCGATAAAGATGGCGTTGGGGGGGGGCGGCGACGTTTCACAGCCGGTGAGGGGACGATTGGTGAACCAAAAATACTTGCGCGTTATTTCCATGGCCTGTTGTCCCCTTCCAAACATTTGCGAGCTTGTGCTTGCCCCGTGGTCGCCATCGCCTCGCGGTGGCCTGCAGTGACGAGGCCCATCATGTCCCGCATTCCTTTTGCCAAGATGGCCGAGATGGTTACTGTCCGACTAATGCCAGAGTGGCGATAAGAATCGGGTCCCATCTCGTCCGACCACTTGGAACGCTCTCTAGACTTGCCCGGATTCTCCCCTGGTGCCTTTTAGTTGCGAGTCCGCCACTTCATGGCCTGGGCGCTCCGAAAGGAAACTGGTCGAAGGCATCTGTGGCTCAATTATTTTCAAGGTGATCTCGCCCTGAACCGTACCTCGGTCCTTCGTCGCGAACCCGGCCAAGCGCAACCGCCGTCCCGCGCGCGTCCATCACGTCGGAAAAAAAAACGCCAACGACCCATGCCGACTTCTACATAGATCACGAAGGCGAGAACACCCGTCGGTTCTGAACGCTCCCCGTCGTCGTCGTCGGACTCTTATACCTCCCCTTCCCGTCGTCTCTTCTTTCAGTTCTCGCGATGGCCACCAAGGACTACGATCCCTACGATGCCCTCCTTCACCATGTGTATCAGCAGGTGCGTCTCCCGACGACAATGAGCCTGCTTTCTTCTCGCCTCGCTCACGTTTTCGAGCTCAGACACAGGGAGAAACTTGGTTTAGGCCCGCGGAAGAACTCATCGCGACGGGCGTCTGCATTCGCACCGAAACGGGCCATTTCAGAGTCTTCCCGTACGAGAACCCGCTGCTGGCACCGTTCGAGGCGGCAGTCAGACGACTGAATCCCGTCGTCGCAGTCAAGGTTCGCAGCGCCGCCGTGCATGCTGCCTTTGCGACCATGTGCGATCCCACTTCTTGTTTTTTTTTTTGCTTGCTTACTGAACGGCGCGCGCGTCTGCGTGGGTGTACACAGATCAGCTAGCGAGACCGCCATGTATGTCGACTCGGATACCAAGATTCAAGTGCTCGAGACCATGCGGGATTTGCCTCGCGCCGAAAAGGAGCAGTGTGGAGCGTTCATCGTAAGAAACCCTTTGCCTCGCTCTCCATGTCTGGCGCCCACAGCTCACATCATGGATCTTGCGACGCTTTGACAGCGAGACGAACGCGTCATTGTGCTGTGGTCAGACAACTTTGACGGCATCATACCACTCTGCCAGGATCTGGAAGAAAAGCTGATTAGACTCGTGTGGAGACAACGCCGCTCTATGACGCCTGCGGATTCTCTCGATGTTTCGGCGCGAGACTCGACGACTGCGTCGAGGGTTGATAGCACTGCCATCGAGAAGATGCCTGTCACCGAGAAAGGACAGGCAGGTGCTAAACCGACGCCCAAAGCCAAATCTACGTGGCGCTGGAACTGGCGGTTGACACCAAAAGTGGTCGAACACGCATCGTCGGATCTCGAGAAAGATGGCTCGGCGAAGAGGGAGCCACGGCCGATTCGACTGTATGCGCCCTTTTACTGTGGGCTCGCGGTTGCCCTGTCCATCTGTGGGTCTCTATGTGCGCTTTTTTTTACTGAACTCACTGGCTGCTCACATTTTTGTAGTCTTCATCGGGAGCGGGCTTGCTGTGTTACTCGCCGAGTGGGTCATGGACGGCGATTACGTCCGTTTTTCGCTGCTTGCAACATCCCCGTTTCTATTTTCTGTCGCTCTGGTATGGTCTTTAGCTCCGATCCGCAAATGAATGCTCGGCTGAGCCGCAGACAGTTTTTCTGCCTTCAATTGGTGGGAAACCTCTCCTTGGTGTGCGTTGTATTTGGTCACTGCCTCCATTGTCTGCTCAGGGCGCCTTCAGGTTCGGACCAGTGGCCCAGTACTACGAGAATTCCAAATACTACTCTGCTGTTCGACCGAAGCCAAACAGGGACGTGGACATTGCGTTGCCTCACATCACGATCGAGCTGCCGGTGTTCAAGGAGAGCTTGCAAGAAACCATGTGCGTCGTAGGGCCCATACGCGCCAGGTCCCATCACATCTGATTCGCTTCTCTGCAATCACAGCGCGCCGTCTGTGGCCTCGATCAAGAAGGCGATGCAGACGTATGCTCGACAAGGAGGTACATCGTCCATTTTCGTCCACGAAGATGGTATGCAGGTCATCAGCGAGGACAAACGTCAGGAGCGAATCGCTTTCTATGCCAATCACAACATCGGCTGGGTCGCACGTCCGAAACACGATGGGTCTCCGGGAGGGTTCAAACGAGCCGGGCGGTTCAAGAAGGCGTCGAACATGAACTATGGTCTGGCGCTGAGCATCAAGTTGGAGAAACACTTAAAGGCGCTCGAAGAGGCGGTGGAACGGGGTGAGCTGGAGGAGGACGAGGACGAACCACTCGAGGACAGGGCCCTCGAGATGGCGGTCGAGGAGACGTTTGAGGAGACAGGGCAAAGATGGCGCCCGTGGGCGGCGAACGGGAAATCATTGCGGATTGGCGATATCATTCTCATCGTCGATGCGGACACGATCGTACCCGAGGTAAGCGTTTCTGTCTTTCTATACATACCCACCCTCGCGCTTACCTTTGTCCACGTGGGGTGCAGGATTGTTTGCGCGATGCTGCTCGGGAACTGACAGAGTGTCCCGAGGTTGCCATTATCCAGCACGAGTCAGGTGTGTTTTGGGCGCTCTCCCTTTGTGAAAACATTGACTGGTCTTTCGGCAAGACGTCATGCAGGTTGCACACCACTACTTTGAAAACGGGATCGCGCACTTTACGCGCAGGATCAACAAGTGCATCTCTGTTGGCTGTGCGAACGGCGAGGTCGCACCGTTTGTGGGACACAACGCTTTCATGCGCTGGTCGGCTCTTCAGGACGCCGCCTTTGTCGATCCGGCTGACGGAAAGAGGAAGATATGGTCAGAGTCGAACGTTTCGGAGGACTTTGACATGGCGCTGCGCCTTCAGGTGAGTCTCCGTCGATACCTCGCCTGCCGGCCGTCTAAAATCAAGTTGGTTAGCTCAAAGGGTATACAATTCGCTGGGCGACGTACTCAGAAGGAGGTTTCAAGGAAGGTGTGTCCTTGACTGTCGACGACGAGCTGAATCGGTGGCAAAAGTATTCGTATGGTGATTGTTTTGTGGGACCGTCAACTATGGAACGTTGTACTGAAGCTTGTACGCTAGGCTGTGACGAACTCATCTTCAACCCGTTGATCGAGTGGTGGCGAAGGGGACCGATTGCGAAGCAGCTCCGCATCTTTGTCTGGTCAGGCGCGCCAGTGCACTACAAGTTCGCCATGATGGCCTGTGAGGTGTCAGACATGTCCCTACCTTTTCCTGGCTGACTCCATCTCTCAGACATGTTCTCGTATTGTGAGTATTTGTTGACCGTCACGTTTCCAGTCCCTAACACTCGGGTTAGATGGCATCGCTGCAGCCGCAATCCTATCGCTTGTGAATTATCTTATTCTCGGTTTTCAGGTTCAAATCGATGGGTACTTCCTGCACAGTTTCGAGGTCTGGTTGGCGTGCACGGTCATCTTTCCGGGACTCGGTAATCTGGGTTTTACATTGCTTGAGTATCGTCTCGGACAGCGGAGCTTGCATTCTTCGTTGACCGAGAACATTAAATGGATTCCATTCTTGTACGCCCCCGTTTACCTCTCAGTCTCCTCCTTCTCACCACAACCCCAGTTTCTTCTTCTTTGGCGGCCTGAGTATACATCTCTCGCAAGCCCTCCTTGCCCACCTATTCTCGTACAACATTACGTGGGGCGCGACGAAGAAGGAAGTCGAACGTTCAAACTTCTTCCTCGAGGTGCCCAAGATATGGCGCCGGTTCCGCGTCGCGCTCGTCTTATCGGTGCTGATTGTGGCAACGATGATCGTGTTGAGCAGGCGCGTCGGGGTTGTGCCGGTGGGGTGGCAGGTGGACGAGCTGGATTGGGCGGTGGTGCTCCCGCTTGCGTGCGTGATATCTATCTACCGCGGGTCGAGTGTTGTTGACGATGCCGTTTTCTTGTTGGTCAACTAGGATCGTTGTTGGGTGTCATATACTCTTTCCTGTAAGGCGATCTTTCCCCTTTCATCTCTCTATTTCTGATTTCTGATCCTGATGTTGGGCAGATTGTCCTCAACCCATGGCTTATGATATTCTCGTATTAATTTCTACTTCGCTCTTTCTTCTCTCTTTATCTTTTGATCGTAAGTTACACGGGTCAGCGTTGACGTGTTTACTCGGGCAGCGTGTCTAGTTCATTCTAGGGGCTCTCGTCTTATCCTTTTTTTTTTTTGTTACATAAGCACAAATCCGCTCTGCTTGCGCTTTCTTTCCCCCTGTCTTGCGAGGATTTGATTGTGATCTTGCATTAGGACATCATGCCAGTCGCACTTTAAAAATGAAATTGCATATTCTACAGTACGTGCAGAATCGGCATCATCTTGGTTGGCTAAAATAGCGAGGTTGTGCCGTTTGTGGGAAACAATATCCCCTTGCGTTGGTCTGCTCTTCAGGACACTGCCTTTGCCAATCCGATACATGGGGTCACGGAAAGGTCTGGTTAGAATCGAATGTTTCGGAGGGCTTTGGTATGGCGCTGCTTCTTCGGGTATCGTCTATTAGTACCTCCTCCGCTGGCTATCTGACGCAAATTTGGTAGTGAGTCGGGGGGTACACTATTTGATGGACTGCACACTCCTAAGTGTGTTCCAGATCACTGCCAGTTTGTTGTGGTGGCCTGTGAGGGATCAGATGTCCCTGCACTCCCTAGCTCTTATACTCACCTTTCCAATATTTTATTCCATGATCAGATAATGCTTATTGCAGTTGATTTACATCTCTTATAAGTTTCCCAGTTCTTGAGTTCCAATTCCAGATAGATGGGTGCCTTCCAGTATGGTCTTGAGGTCTGGTTGGTATGTGCAGTCACTCCTCCATGACTTGATGATCCAAGACATACACTACCTGAATATGGTCTTGGATGATGGAGCATGCAGTGCTTGTTGACTGGGGGACCTGCAATGGATTCTGTTCTTGTGTGTCCTTGCTTTTCAGTTTCCACTCTCCTCATGACAACTTCATTGGTGGCATGAACATAGTCCTTTCACAAGTCTCCCTTGTCCATCTGTGCTCATACTACATCATGTGGGATATATTGAGAAGGGAAGTAGAATGGTATGTTTGTGTGGGATACTATAAGTATTCCTGATGGTGGAAACTCCATTGGGGAGTTACAGTAAATTGCTCAAGCTTAGTTTGATGTGCTGACCCAGTTCTACAGAGTCAGTGAGGTGTGTGCAGAGGCTGTCTTACCCAAATAGATGCAACAGCCCTAAGTTGACTGAGAGGTGAAGTGTAGAGCTGATATCTGTGAAGTTGTGCTGTTTATGCAATTGGTTTTACTGTGAATTGGAGATGGCAAAATGGAAATTGATGAATGATTAGGGTATGGACAAGAGGTGGCTGAATATCACAACCACAGTGAGAGATGCCTGAGCACCCAGATTGTGGTCTGCAGTTATCTTCATGCAATAGGAAGAGGATTGTCAATATATATTGCCATCAAGTTGAATTACCTGGCACTACAGATGTGGATTACCTGACTTACATCTTGGGCTCTGCTGCTACATACAGCCAGGTGCTGTCTTGGACCATCCCACACCAAAATCACCATCCAAAGTTGTTGGGTCAGAAGATTGTCATACAATGTTCTGTAATATGGACTGATTTCCTTGCAGTCACCACATGGGCACAGCTCACTGCAGGCAGAGACATGTACAAACAAAGTATACCTGGGTGTGGGAACTCTCTCATCTGTTTCTTGCTAGGTACCATCAACTGGGTCTCTCAGTCATGCTTCACTCCTCTCTCAGCTTTACATACCCAATCCTACAATGAAGGACATCAGGAAACAAATCAGATGATTCTGATCCTGTATTACCAGTAGAAGCACATCTCCAGCACCTTCAGAAGGTTCCAACACCCAGCCTGTCCTAATCTCCAGCAACCTGAGTGCACTCCTGACTCAAGCTAGGGAGATAACACCCCTCTCTCAACAGGTAGAGACCAGCACCATTAGGGATCCATCTCTAGTGCTCATAAAGAGTTCCAAGTCTGACATTCTCACTATCTAGCTGGACACAATCTCTGGGAGCTTGAACATTCTGACTGAAGCTGGATTAAATACCAATGATCACTTTTTTGAGGCTCATTCTGTTTGTTCAGATACCTCCAGTGAGCATGTCCCCTCCTGAGTTGTGTGTGGATGGTGTGTATATTCCCAAGATAGAAAGGATCACAGATGTTTCCAAGTACATGCAAGATGTTGATCCTGACCTTGTGAAGAGATTTGGGTGATTCCAGGTTCTTATCATTGGCAAGGTGAATGCCAGGAAGATGACTATCCTGCTGAGGATCTGTGATTTGATGGAGGACCCAGAGATCTACAATGGTTATGGTGAAAGGGTATCATCCTCATACTTGTTATGCAGAGCATACCTCAAGTGATTGGACTAGAGAACTGACAGGCAGGACACTCATGAAGAGATACAACTCAGGCTGAAGGGATAGAGAGCTATGTGCTTGGTGGAGGTGGACAAGGGACTATACATTCAAGAGAATGGTTGAAGGACTGAGGGTCTGAGGAGGGTGATGAGGGACTAAGAGACCTGAGGAGGCCTGACAAGGGACTAGGAGGACTCAAGAGTACACATGGATTGCACAGATCAAGAATACTGTACAAGATACAAACCTAAGGTTTATATACTGGAAGGGAATGTGCACAGACCAAGCTATGCAAGTATTGTATTGGGAAAAGAAGAAAAGGACACATAGGCATAGAATCATATAGAAGCCAATGGAAATCAGAAAATAGTCAGCAATGATGACAGTCATTGCTGTGGAGAAGGCTGTTCATAGAACAGACTAGAAGGATAACTAAAGAGGTATAACACTCACACAGGAACCACTTGTGATAATAAGGATGTGATCATAATCATAGGTGAAAAGACCAAAGATGGGACTGTGAATGGGATGAAGATAGGAGAGAACAAGGATGTAGTAATAATTTGCTTTTACTTAGTTATTTAATTGTTAACTATTTATTAGTATTAGCTAATTTTGTAATATATACTCTTATTACTTGTTGTAATGTAAAATATGGTAAAACAGATTTAGACAATATAAAGAT
>JBBPLS010000247.1:0-32889 GCA_038089895.1 Boletellus ananas | reverse complement strand
CCGCCCCCCCCCCCCCCTCGGCGCGCGCGCATGGACGCTCACACGCACGCGCGCAGTCGTCCTCGCAGGGCACTCGCACTGCGGCGGCGCGGCGGCGTGTCTCCAGGCTGCCACCGCCACCCACGAGGAGGGTGCGCCCGTGCGGGACACGCCCCTCGCGCGCTGGCTCGCCCCGCTCACGCGTCTCGTCGCCTCGCTTGGCCTGGACCCCAAGGACCCGGGCGCCCTCGACGTCGTCGTGCGCGAAAACGTCAAGCGTCAGGTCGAGCACGTCTGTGCAGCTGCGCCCGTTCGGGAGGCGTGGGCAGCTGGCAAGCCGCTCTGGGTCCACGGCTGGGTGTACGACATTGCGTCGGGCAGGATCAAGGACCTCGGCGTCTCCCGCAGTGCAGGGGGCGTCAAGGGCACGGATAGAGAATAGACTGGTTGGTGTGCACGGCATAGACAGTGTGTCCAAATTCAAACCATAGCTACATGGAATAAAACGTGTGTCGCGAACAAGGCAAGAAGAGAACGCGAGAGGAAAGGGAAGAAAAAAGAAAAAAGAAAAGAAAAGTGTATGCAACGCGCGAACAAAGAGACAACAAGCACAGAAAGCCAACGCATTGGCATGCACGACGGGCGGCTTCAACACACGACACAACACTTCCACCCGCCGCCCGTCTCCCCGCTCCGCGAGTTCCGCCTCTCCCGATAGCGACCCGTCGTACCAGACGGCACGCCCTCGCGCATCAACATGCTCGCCCGCGTCGCAGCCTCGAACACGTCGTCCACCCCCTCGATCTTGAGCGCCGAACACTCCTTGTACGCCCGCGCCCCAATCTCGCTCGCCACCCGCTCCGCCTCCGCCCGCGAGACGTACTCGCCAATGTTCGGCGCGTTCGGAGGCGGTCGCAGGTCCGCTTTACACCCCACCAGCAGGATCGGGATCGTCGGCCCACATATGCTCCTCACTTCTTCGATCCACTACACGGCGTCAGCGCGCCCACACCGAGTGCGACACACGCGCACCTTGACAGACACGTTCTCGAGCGAGTCCGGCGTGTCGATGGCAAACGCGATCAAGATGACGTGCGATTTCGAATACGAGAGCGGCCGTAGACGCTAGCCCGCATGTCAACACCACCAACCCCTCCCCCTTGCGCGGCCACGCACCTCGTACTCTTCCTGTCCACTGCACCGCCCGCGCACACGTCAGCACAAGCCCATCACACACGCGCAGACGGGACGCACGCAGTGTCCCACAGCGCCAACTGGACCGGTTTGCCGTCCAGCCTGATCTCGGCCACGTAGTTCTCAAAGATGGCTAGAAAGCACGCCGTCACTCGCCGTCCCGAGCGTCGCGGTCAACACACGAGGAGTCGGGACGTACTCGGTTGCTATCCCGTTCGTCCACAGGACCGTGCCGTCCAAAGGGGGCAAGAGAAGCTCGTCGGCCGGACGCAGCGCGCGCGCGCGAGACCACTCACATATTCCTTGGGAAACTCGCCCAGCGCGAACGAACACAGCAGCGACGTCTTGCCGCACGCACCTGTCCCACCCCGACCACGATGACCGGCACACCGTGTTCCGCATCACACGCACGGCGCAGGAAAGGACCGAATGGACAGGTAAGGACGGAACCAGATCAACGGACACAGGGCAGCACTTGCCATCGCCGACAATGACGAGTTTTCTCCGAATCTGACCGGACACAGGCGAGAAAAAAAAAAGTCAGTGTCTCGTGGTGGGGCATACGAGAGCGGCACCATACCGGATTTTGAGAAGACATGAGGTCGTTGTGCCAGACACGAGACGACGACGGAGCACGCACAAGGGGGGTGCGGGAGGGAGGAGGAGGAGAGCAGGGAGTGGTGAGAGCTCAAGAAAGGGTTGGTCCCACTCTATGGATGCTGCCGCAGCGCTTTTCGGCAGCTGCCCACCGCCAATAACACCACAATCATTACGTAAACACACATCGCCTTGGTGCACAGTCCACATTTCAAACAAAACATACGCGTATGTACAGAACGAGCAACAAAAATCCCTGGTGGTATACAACAACATTCCTCACTGGCCCTTGTATATCGTCTGTGCACAAGTCAGCACGGTCAGGACACACCGCACGCACCACGTACCTGGATCTCCTCCTCAAAGTGCTTGCCAATCCTGCTCCGCTGCACCTTTTGTGCCGCCGTCACCAGCCCACTCTCGGGCGTCCACTCCTCTGCCGTCAGGATCACTGCCCCCAGTGTCTCCATCGGCTTGAGGTCGTTCCTCTTTCCCAGCGTGTTGCACTCTTTCAACACCAGTTCCTGCACCGCCTTGTTGTGACAGAGCTGTGTGAGCGGCGCGGTGGACTCCACGCCAGGCAAGGCCCGCTGCGTGAGCGCATGGCGTAGATGAACTTCGTGGGGAATAATGATCGCAATGGGCTGCTTGGCCTGGGAAGAGGCGTGCACACAAATGTTGGCGACTAGATTGCACGACTTGTACGTCGACTCGAGGCGTTCCAGCGCAATGTACTGCACACCGATCGCCGTCAGAAGCCATCGAGAGAACGCACATGACCCACCTCGCCACCTTGCAGTTTCACCAGATTCTTGATCCTGCACAGCGCCTAGCATCCGTGTCCGTGACTCAGAACCACCACACTCACCGATCAATTAGGCTCAGCGTGCCGTCCGGATTCCACTGACCAACGTCCCCGGTCCTCAACCAGCCGTCCTTTGTAAAGATCGCCTCGTCCTCGTTCAAATCTGGGCGCTTGTAATACCCCTTGGTCACCGCGGGTCCCCGGATACATACCTCGCCCTGGGGCGGGTTCCCAGTCGCCTTGTACCCCGCCTCCGGGACATCGATCAGCTTGATCTCGGTACACGGCACGGGGAGCCCCACAGAGCCATACTGCATCAGCTCGGGCGGCAATATCGCACACATGGCGCACGATTCCGTCATCCCATAACCTGTCATGGGTTGTCTTGGCGCGCAAATGGAACCAGACAGGAACCCACCTTGGAGCACGGTTACCAACGCCACCGACAAGAATTCTTGTGTCTCCTTGCTCAGGGCCGCGCCCCCAGACATGGCGAGTCGGAGACGCCCCCCGGTAGCTGCCTTGACGCCACTCAGGACGGCCAATTCCGCCGCGTCCGACAGCAAGGGCAGGTTGGCCTTCTTGACGGCCATGGCGCCATTAAAGATGCTCTTCTTCAGAGTCCCACTCGCGTTCACCTTGGAAACAATTCCCTTGCGAATCGTCTCCCACACTTGAGGTACGCCAATAAGAATCGTCGGTCGGAACGCGACAATGTCCCCCTTGCAGTTTCGGACCGACGCATCCGTCAGTGTCTTGACACGTCCATAGCCCGTCTTCATGCCGACCGTGAACAAGATCAACTCGACGACGTACTCCAGGATGTGCGCAAGAGGAAGATATGCGAGGAAGGTATCGTCGTGGCGCAAGTGATGGCCAAGGAGGTGGTAAATGCCCCCAAGAGATGCCACGATGTTGGCATGCGTGAGCACGACCCCCTTGGGTGTGCCGGTGCTGCCGCTCGTGTACATGATGAGTGCGACGTCGTCCGGCGCAGGCCTTCGGGCGTCCAATATGTCGAGTGGCTTCTCCCGGCCTGTCGCGCGCAGGTCGTCAATGGACACGACGACGATGCTCTCGCGAACGGCGCGAATCTCGTCGAGCAGCGTCGCCTTGGGCTCTCCGTCGTAGACGACGAGTCTCACAGACGGCGTCTGTTTGACGACGCGGGCCAACGTGGGAAGGAGCTCGGCGTTGGTGAAGATCCCGACACAGTCAGGTTCGTTGAGCGAGTGCGTGAGGCCAGCCTCGCCCAGGGTGTCATAAGCTGTCGCAACAGGGACCGAGATCGCCGAGCAGGCATGGGATATGAGCTGCCAGCTCACGCTATCAAACCCCGAGTCAGTTGCGGCCGCACAGCCTGCGCCCGTCGCGGGACGCACCTCGTTTGTGCATAAATGTTGAACACGTCCGTCTTGTGAATGTCGTGATGCAACAAGCCGCGGGCCAGCTCGAGCACGCGCTCCTGCACGTCGAGGAAAGAGATGTACTCAAAGTCGCTTAGCTCAAAGTACTTCCACTTTTTGGTCTCGGT
This sequence comes from Boletellus ananas, assembly GCA_038089895.1. Classification (NCBI taxonomy): domain Eukaryota; kingdom Fungi; phylum Basidiomycota; class Agaricomycetes; order Boletales; family Boletaceae; genus Boletellus; species Boletellus ananas. Next base: position 28,780 of record JBBPLS010000247.1, on the reverse strand, counting down.
GACTTGCTTGCCGTCGACGGTCTTCTGGACCTGCTTTTCCTCTTCGTGAATGCGTACGACGTTGCGCCACCCGAGGGCGGGGCGGGAGCCGTGCGTGCGCGCGGTGTGGGAGATGATGTCTGGAACGACGTCTATGCCGTCAAACGGTCGTTCGACCAGCTTGTTGGCCGAGATGGCGAGTCTGCGGACGACGCCGACGCCGTCAGAGGGCACGACGACAGAGCCCTTGCCGTAGAAATCGTTGTTGGGAGGCATGGCGGTCGCTGGGTCGTGGTGGTCGTGGTTGAGAGGAGGAACGCCCCGGACCCCAATTTAACGCAGGGATGGGGGGGTCTCAATCACGTGTTAGCGAACGGATAAGGTGTCTGCCCGTGTCCAAAACAGGACGTCGGTCGGGGGCTGCGCTGTCCCTGACACCGACACGGCGCTGTGTGCTGGCTACATACAGCACATGTTGGCCTGAGAGCGAGAACACCAACGCCCGACGGGTCCGAACGCACAGAGGGCGCGACGACTGCGGGAGCCATCGACGGCGTCCACCAACTTGGAAGCACAACCGCCGTCTTGCCGTCCCCTCGAGAATCCATCCGATCAGAGAGGGCGGGCCACAGGGCGACATGGTACTCCACTCGCCAACTTCCACGGCAAGAACTGCAGAGGACGGCTTCCCTTCGACGTGGCCTTGCTGCTGCACGGACCCCTGATCCGACGGATGACTACCACTCGAGCGCTCCGTTCTGTGCTCACGATCCGCACCCTGGACGTGGTGTGTCGTCGAGTGGTGGTCTCGTCCTGTCGCCGTCGCCAGTCGCTTTCTTTCTTTCTTTTCAGTTCCGTGCTGATAGCGATCGCACCGGGTCGACGTAATGGAAGCTTGCACTTCCCTGGCCACCACGTGCGGTCACACGAGCAGCAGCACACATCCCCAGGTTGGCTGGGGCCGTTCATTCCGCCAGGCCATACTTTGGTCCGAGAAGCTCGGGGCCCCTCCCCCATACCACATCGAAATACTATGTGGCCGCAACTGCAGGCGTTCCGGTCATCAGGGCGCGTGCGCCAGATCATCCAAAAATGCATGTCTTGTGGGCAAGGTACGATTGACACGCCTTTTGGATGTGTTCACAACGACCAGCCTGGCAATGCCCGTATATAAAAGGGACCGGGCTCCGGCCCTGTCACCCCCCTCGGAGGCCGAGAGAAGCACCGGGACGGGGATTGATTCCAAGGATAAAACATCCGTCTCGTTGACAGCCTCAGCCCGACAGACGGAAATGAACCCGAATCGGTCCACGAAAAAGGTGACAGTGGAAAGTCGGCCCGGTGGACGTGGACGGGCTGTAACAGGAACGCATATATGTATAGAATATCTAGGACAGCATGCAATAAATATGTGCTTGCACTCCGTTCGTGCATCACTTAGATAAAGGTGGGCTCAAGTACAGGCTATCGCACGGGAGCAGAGACGCGTCACGGAAAGGCCCCAGGTTTGAACAAGGGTACGACCAAGTGTTCTCGGTTGGTGACATCGACGCCGCGAAAGTACCCTGTATGGCGTGCGCGCGAGCGCAGAGGGGGGACAGGGCGCGTCAGCGAAGAGACGGACGGACGAGAGACGACCTTACTCGGACTGAGGTAGTACCACAACACCGTCCCCTGCACAAAGCACTCGAGCGCGTACAGATATCGCGCCAGTTCCCGGTCCACGTCCGCCCCAAACGACGGCAGCTGGGCCTTGAGCGCGACATAGTCCTCGACCCGCTGAGAGAGCATCTCCGTCAGAATGTCGATCGCGGCTTGCAGACCGACCCCGCGCTCGTTCATGATGCAGAACACCAGGTTCTGATAATCGCCGTCCGACTGCTCCTTCTGTCGGTCCGCCGCCCCCGCATCTCGCACGTTAGCGCATTGACACCCCACAGACCGCAGGAAAAAGACTCACGTTAAAGGAGCACAGATCCTGGGTTTCCGGAATGGAACAAAAAAAAAAAAAGCGTACGGAGCATCAGACCATGGCATCACACCGAGAAGAGCGCACAAACATTGGGCCAAGTCATGAGATCTGTCGTCGCGTCGGACATGGCTCTCATGATCGGATTCTCGAACACGTTGTCCGGAAGGTCCAGGTCGAGCGCGTATTCAATCGTCGCTATGTAATAGAACCCATGTCAATCAACAGCGTTACCCCGCCATGTTCGGGGAAGCGTGTCCGCACCTTCTACCATGGCGGCGCCAATGGTGGAGCGCCGCATCGGAATAAATTCGTCCACGGGTGGAATGCGGTCCTGAGACCGGTTTCGTGACTGTGTTACTTGGGCGTCGCTCCACGCTATAAAGGAGCGAATGAACCTGGACGGTGCGGTCAGAGGGGCAACACGCTCGTCCGAGGGACTTCCATACCGGTTGTAGGCGCCTGCAGTCGAGGTTTCGCGGAAGCGGGTCAAAATGCTGTGGGCCGCTCCTCAATTACGTCACGGGCTGATGCTGACGATACGCACTCGTGTAACATGGCAGCATAGGGATAGTCTGGGCGAGGGCATTCTGGGTCAGCGACAATACGCATCGAGATATCATGCCCTGCCCGGACGACATCGGGGTCGGACCCAAGGTCCTCATCCGCCAAGTCATCGGTCTGACGGTGTCGTCAACACACAAGGCACATGAGGCACACATGATAAACGCACGGAGAAGGCCCAAAAGTAGAACATGAGGCACGTAGTAAGATGCTCCACGTCGGCATCCGGGTAGGTGAGAGCAGCAAATAGGTCGAATTTTCCATAGTTTATAAACTTGGATCGCTTCCGGTCATCATACAAACGTATGCTGGGTGCCAGCGTGAGCACCGCACCGCACGAGCAGGAAGCGACGTATGCATACCTTTCGAACCAGGCGCGAGCCGCACGATCGGCCTCTGCTTGGTGAGCGTTCACTCGTAGCTCACATATACGGCCGGTAATGGCAGTGAGGTCTTTGAGGTAGAACTGGGATGGGAGAGAATCGAAGTTCATTGGGAAGTAAAGGAAAATTCGAGGGAAGTCGATGCAGCTCAGAGTTGCTGAGGGATGTTGCGCTGAGAGGGGAGAGCATGCTTCAATCAGCCCTTTTTATACAAAATCGGGCCGGGATATGACAGCAGCAACACCAGTGACCAACCTGCTCAAAGGAGGTGAATACACAGATTAGATTTACGGAGGCGATTGTTTACCGACATTGTCGCTAGTGCTTTGAGCATCACGACTTACAAGAGAAGGTCCCAAGGACACCGCGACCTCCGTCCCTCGGTCGTCTGCCAAGCAACCGGGGATGCCTTGGAAGTAGGGCCGTCAACCTGCTGACGGAAGTACCTTACTGCCGGGCCAGGATGGGCTCGGACTGTATGCGTGGCAATTTTCAAGTTGAAACCAAAATCTCACCATCGTTCTCTGTATGTTATTGAACCCGAGTGGCGGTACCTGTACGACAACCTCAAACTGGGGATACGTTTCCTTCTGCAGATGATGCGATGCTCGGGAGCCAGGCTCCGAACCCCGTTCCATGGCAGACGGAATATCATCCGGATGCAACCATCTGCTGGACGGTGAATGACAAGTGACAGCTCGTTTGACTTGTCCACATGTGCGGACGAGTCCTCTGGAGGCGTCCAACCTTGGGCCTGTGGCTTTTCTTTCCACATGGCTTGAAACGCGCACCCTGTTCAGGCGTTGTCCTGAACGGAGATGTGGTACTTGTGGACGGGGGAAGTTTGGAGCCTGAACAGGTTTGGATCGACCGATCTCGAGACTCCAAATGCATAGTGACGGAACGCAGGTCGAGGTCATGTCCTTTTGGCGAGCGTGCACGCATTCCACGACATTTTCTGCAACGCAGTCGGCTACTATTGTCCCATGGGTAAGTGTGGGAACCAAATACCTTGGATGTTGATTCCAGCATCGCCACTCCAATTCACAGTGGAATCGCTCATAATGTACATGGCGGTAGTGTACACTTTTCGTAGTGTATAGCTGCTCCAAGCGTGGTACGCTGTAATTGCATACTGTATGGGCCTTGTGACACTATGACGATCGGCTATTCAATGATGGGGTGGCACAGGAAGCGGAGTTGGACGGTCTGGCCGTAACGAGGCACGAGTGAAGCCAGTAGAGCAACGTCTTTGGACAAGCGAGGGAAAGTGGCATGGCAGCGCGTCTTTCTCCCGCGCCATTTCGCGCACCCGCTGGCTCATCGACGACAATACTACCGGACGACACCCCATCCCGGCGCAGCGGTCCAGCCAGCGCTGTTGCCACCATCGTCCAAGTCCGATCAACTGTGGCCGTACGACCGTTGCCTCTGCGCGTGAAACTGGCCAGCACAAGTACGGGGTGCGAGCGTGAGTTTCCGAGGCCGGGACAGGGCAGGGTGAAGGCGGCATACGACATAAGTGTGGCCCCTTGCAGTGGTGGTTTCATGGGGTAAATAGAGGCGACAGCAGCCTTGGTACAGACAGTAGTGTCGTCAAAGGTACCAGGTGCTGCTATTGCGTTTAGAATGATGTAGGGCAACCCACTTGATGATGTATGGGTCCCATGAGGACAACAATAATCACAACCCCCGCAGTAGCAAGGAGACACGATACTAATCTGACACTAACCGAAAGGCTGAAATCAGCGCGTCCGAGCTGCTTGTGACAACTGGTACGACTTCTTGATCCGCCCAGAAATTGCAGCAGCAAGTCCTGCAAGAACACGACCGGTCACCGTGAAAGACAAGTCGACGCTGCGGTCCGGGGTCGGTAATGCAACTTCACGCCTGCAAGTTTGTCGGGGACTTTCGACCTATCAGCGCGGGCGGGGGCAGCCGGTTTCTTTGCAATACAAGTCCGCGATTTCCGTTCGGTCCTGTCCGTGGTCTTTTCGAACGAGCATGACCCGAGGAACACGGCTCCACCGGTCATAAAGCTTGTCCTTCGTGGCCCACCGGCAGGATGGGGATCGAGCTTCCCCCCGGTCCGTCGTGGCCAAGTATCTATGTCGTGCAGTCCTTCGTCGAGAAAATAGCCTTGGATCAAATCTGATGGCCTCGGTTACATGGAACCAGAAAGACAATCTGCTGGGACGTATGCAACTAGGTTTGCTCTCTACCCTCGGCTACCATCCGAGTCCGACGTGTTCGACGTTGCACGTAACCATCCTGGGAGTCGCACTGCTGTTCCCGCTGCGGCTTCGAAAGAATGATCGTGATGCGGCGACGGGATAGATCGCGGTCGGAACTAGCGGGTCGAAGTTAACTTGGCGCTCTCGGATGACGACATCTGGGACGTATCTCACCGACTCCCACAGATGGCTGGCAGACGGCGTTATACGTCATTGAGATTTTCCCAGCTCTCAGTGCTACATGGGTATATGCTGGGCGACATGCTCCTAACCAAGGGAACCTCTGGTTTTGCCTTGCACAGGCTGCCAAGGCATTCGCTCTGCATTGCCACCACACTGCCACACTAGTGCTGTAAGCCGGCGGCGGGTCTTCCGATCAGACGGATACGCGACTAGCTTCCTCCTGTGCACCTATTCGAAAAACCACCTCCTCGCCCGGACACCGCAGTCGACCTGGTTACCGACAATGGTGCTTCTCGTACCTCCGTGTGTGCGCATGCTCGAGACGACGCAAAGTTTCAGCCGGCTGATCCCCACGTTTCCGGACTTCCCGGGACTCCCGGAGCATGTCCACTTGACTGATGCATTCCCATGGTGCACTGTCCATTCTCGAGAGCTTGTGCTGTACAAACGGCGGACAGATTCCCTCCGACCTTGTCTCCGAAGCAATGAACTTATCGGCAGAGAAGGAAAAGGAAAGGTGTCGATGAAATGTGTTTCAGACCTGCACAACTCCTTGCGCGGCTCCACGCCGTCCTAACCCTGGACATGTGAGGCCTCCTCGCCTTCTATGGTGTCATGTAATGCTCGACCGCTCCACGGTTCTTTGAAGGCATCATCGAGGCCAACGAACGTCGCTGATCATTTAACAGGAGCATATCCCCCCAGACCTGTTATTCTTGACCGTACCTGTCTTTCCAATGTCCCTTCGGTGCTCGAGCCCCGTTAGACCCTACAATGTCTCGAAGCCATCGGCTATCCCACTGCCCGTCGATGCGGTGCAGGGTAGATCGGGCAAATCTTGTCGCGGCAACGGCAACACGGAGGTAAAGAGCGGACGCACGCACCCGTCGGCAACTCGTCCGAATATGGACACCAAGCAGTGATCGTTGAACGAACGTCTCCGAGTCAGCACCCACGATCTCGCGTTCGGCAGTCGACGACGACGGAAACAACTCGGTGGCATTGGCTCGTACTTGGGTATCGCCTCGAGTGCACGTGCGGGGGTGACCCTTGCTCTTTCATTTCCGGTGACCCTTTCGGACGGCTTTCTTCTCTCGTTTTCTCCAAAAATAGAGCGGGGATATTCACATCATACCTTTTGCTCCTAGCTGTCAGCCCGTCCGTTCCGGGGGCCGTCGGAGCCGGGATGTGCTTTGTAGATGACCCGACGAGGATACTCGGGAGAGCGTCTGCGCACCCTTGTAAGCTGCTTCCTCCTATCGCTTATTCTTCTGTAGATGATAAAAACGCGATGTGCAGGATGACTCATTGGTCAGCGTCATCTCTCCGAGAATCATCGAGGATCCATCCTTGGTGATCATGTCCGAGCTCTGTTGGAGCTGGGACCTACATCGGTCAAGGACACGGTCGCTGCGATTTCGGTGCGGCGTTAGATCAATGCGCTACGCCACCCCACACGCTTGACGAATACGTCGGGTCTGTGCTTCTACGCGTGGCGGAAGCGCCCACTGGGGTGAGATCTGGTCCCCGAGATGTTCAATCTGTCGTTCAAGACAAGCAAGCACGAATCTCAGGGACTACCGCCTATTGTAAGACAACATTCTCAGCTATAGATCCGTCCATCGATTCGTCAAAAGATATATATATATAGCGATCGCAGCCAATCGGGCGACACAGCGAGGATGGTCAGCATCGGGACAGAACCATTGTGACGAGTATGGCTTGTGCGGGGTACGCGCCGGGAGTCGGCCGTATCGATCGGCCAAGGACCCCGTCTTCCAATCAGCCCAGTTTGTTTCTGACTCACCCGACCCAGACACTGTTCGACCCGGGGTGAATCCGTGGCGGGTAAGCGCGTCGACACGCACGCTCACACGCGGGACCCAGCTCTCATGCATGTACGGCACATCAGAGATGAGAAATGAAGGTCATCTTGCATGATGACGACTCCGACTCGGGACGCCACAGCATTGAAGAAAGACTGCATACCCAGTAGGACCCACCTCCGAAGAGACCCGTGGTATGGGTGTGTTCCGAGTTCAAGCATCCGGCGTTCGGCAGCGAGTGTCACCGGTGTCTGTGTTCACTGTGAGATAGCAATGATCTATCTCCAGAATCTGGATCGTTTCGTGACTGCCGAACAGTGCTCCACGGAACATACTTCCGTCGATACCTCCCTGGATCAAAGCGCTCGGCTAGAGATTAGCGCAGGATCCTCCCACGATGCTCGCCATGTGCAATGAACATTTCTTTCCTTTTATACATAGAAAGGACATTGCCAATCGATGCTGGGCTACAATGATCAAACAGCCTACTTGGCCACGTCCAACAACCTCTTTTCTGCCTCCTTGAAGTTGATGACATTCCAGATCGCGTTGAGGTACTGTCAGGTGCAGTGTCAGTGACCAACCAGCCCGACGCAGCCCGGCAAAGAAATACTGACATCGCCCTTGACGTTGTGATACTTTTTTTTTTTTTTGAACACAAACATACCGATCAGACCGGTCCACGCTCGTCTTGCACCTCACCAACGAAAAACTCACCTGGAGGTAAAATGCCTATGAAACAAACGGTCAACCGACGGATCCAGTGGCATTTCAACAACGCACATGTTCCCAAATATCCACACCCAGGATGGGTACGTGGGCTAAAACACAAGGCACGAAAAAGCGCCGTCAGCCCCGCACGTGCGCCAACACCCCCGTCCACGCACAGATCAACGGGTCCTGGTTCGCCGTCGTCACAATCTCGAGCTTCTTCGTCGTCTCGCTGTACCCCTACCGAACACACGACGTCAATCACACACACACCGCTCCGCGCAGGGTTATGCGACTCACCAGCCAACCCCAGCCGCTTCCCTGAATGCCCGCCGTCGTCGCGTTGAACGTGGCCTTGAACGCGTCCACGGACCCAAAGTCGCGCTCCAACGCCTGCTTTAGAGGCCCGTCTGCAAGCTTGCCCCCCTCCTCGCTCGCAGGCGCCAAGTTGGTCCAAAACAAGGAATGATTGACGTGCCCTAGCACCCGTCACGTTCACACACATACACACACACACGCAAACGGCGACGATGAAGGGGGGCTCACCACCACCGTTAAACTTGAGCGCGGACTGCAATCGGATCCGCTCGCGCACGTTGGTCGATTCGGCGTACGCCTTTTCGGCCGCGTTCAGTCCGTTGACGTATGCTTGGTGGTGTTTTGTGTGGTGCAACTTCATGATTTGCTCCGAGATGTGTGGTTCGAGCGCCTGTTTGGTGTCGGGCGTGGGGTGCATGCGTTGAGACAGCACGTTCTGCGTTCAGTCATGGGACGTACGTTGTAGGCATAGGGGAGCTCTGGAAGCGTGTGGATCGAGGCAAGGATGCCTGGCCTGGCAAACGCGCGAGAAAGAGCCGGTTTGAGCGTCGTTCTTGCAATGGACAACATGGTCGTTCGGTGGGCGAGTCCGCCGTGGACACTCGGACAACGTCATAAACCCAGCTAATTACATAATTAACAGTATTTGTCATGCTCGCTTGAAGCTTACACATCCTTGTTTTCTGTCAGATTATAGGCTACGTAGGTATTTTATCAACATAGAGGCAATAAGAAAGAGAGCCAACACTCGAACCAACGTCCAAAGAAACCGTGCCTCGAAGATGGACAGAATGAACATTGTATTTAACCTCTCGGAACACACACTCACACGGTCAAGTGAAAACCAAGGAAAACAAGAGAAAACAGAAAGACGGATTTGAAAGCAATAATGATCAGTAGAAAAGAAGGGACGACGACGGCAAAAAAAGTGATCATCACAACACGAATAACGAAAAAAAAAGACATCATCTCCCCCAGCCATTACTGCCGGCTCGACCCCGAGACCTCGCCTGCGTAGCCCACGGCCGGTCACCACGATCCCAATCAAGTCGATCTCGGTCAGCCGATGGTCCCCGTGGGATGTACTGTGACCCCGAATACGGCGGCCGGGAGGGTGGATATGGTGATGCATGCGTCGGCTGAGTCATGCTGCCTCTGAGGGCACGGGGCCCGCTTGGAAGTGGTCGAGAGGACGTCGGTGGCGGTGTAGGACCGGGGGCGTTTGACAGCGAGGAACGCGAAAGAGGAGGGATAGGTCGTCGAGGGACAGGCATCGTCGAGGAGGAAGTAGGCCCGAGGTTTGGCGAGGGTGGGTGGGGAGCATGAAACGAGCGCGGTTGTGTGGGTGGTGTGTGCGACCGTGGCACGTAGGTCTTGGGTGGAGTGGAGCTAGTGATCTCCCCATCCTCGTGTGAAGGTCGGCGAGAAGACGAAACACTGGACGACGAAGCGGGGAGGTGGAGATGCGTTGGGGGGTTCGCATTTGAAGTAGAAGTAAGAGCACCAACCGAATTCGAACGAGAGTTGGCGGCGGATGTAGGAGCCGACATCGAGAGAGAGGCTGTCGAACTAGGGGTCGAAGGAGCGATGGGTTTGGGCACAGAGTTTGCTGGCATGGTGCGATCTACCGCTGTGGCTTCGCTCGTCTGTCTGGTCGCCAGTGGTGGCGGTGGAGGCTCAGGAGCAGCGCCCGCGACATCAGGCGTACGATCGCCGGTACCAGTAGGCCCACTTGGTAACATCGCATCCACGATTTCCATCTTGGCCGAAAGCGTCGTTGGAGGCTTATTATCAGTGGGCGTCTGCATTTGATCCGTGTTCTTCCTCTCGTTCACAGCACGTGCAGAAGTTGATGGTGAACGTGAACGATGTGAAGTAGAAGACTGCTTCGCATCAGCAACCTTTCGTGCTGCGATCACCGGGGGTGTCCGAGTCTTTTCTATGGACGGTCTGTGAGCTTCTGGTGGGACCATTTCCCCAGTACGAATACCATCATGCTCATTTCCAGACGAGTCCACCGCATCTTCCTTGGTCGCACCATTCACCATCACCTCACGGCCATTAACAACACTGCTATGCTCGTTCGCAAGATCCCGGTGAACGTCGAGGCTGGGGCTGGATGGCAACGCAGGACCATCGGGCGTCGTGGGCGAATGATGCGCCTTGGCCGCCATCTCCTCCTCGCGCTGCTTCTTCCTCCGTAGCGCAAAGTCCTTGAGCGACATTTTCACTTTCGGCGGAGGTAGCGGCGACGGCTCTCGTGCCAGTTGTGCAGGCTCGGAATCAACAACCATCGGTTCTGCCTGGGGCATCCCCTCATTCACATCAGCCACAACTGGCGACGAATCGTTTTCTGGCGGGACGCCATCCACCGTCGCAGGATTATCGAGCGGCAGGATCTCTGATGGCACTTGTAAATGAGGAGAACCAGGCACCTGCGATAAAGACGCGCCATGCAGACCATGGTCTGTAGTAGTCTCGGAAACCCCCGTGTGCGAGGCAGCACTGCCATCTTCCATCTGACCATCTCCAGTGACGTCGACGTCAACGTCCATGGCATCATGGCTCGGTGGGGGAACCTCTTCGTCATTTGCGACCCCGGACAATACAGATTCGGCGGGGGCGTCGTCGGCACTAACCGAATCCATGCCATCCGACAGTACTCTCCCTCTTGGCCGAGGCAGCCCGGACAATATTTCTGGCGATGCGAATCGGACGCGGTATACTTCCCCATCGGCAGGACGTTTCTTGTCCACGTCTTGCGGAGGATCCGTCTCGTGCTGCGACTCGGGGGAAGACCTATACGGTTGTTGATACTGAGCCTCGGCGGGTGTGTCGCGCATGCCGTCAGGAGAGTCGAGAGTCACGACCGATACGGAAAGAGACGCAGGCAAGGGCGATTCGTTCTGCGGATGTACATGTAGCGGTTTAGACGGTCTGTGAGGTGGGGGTGATGGAGCCGGAAGATCTGGGTCAAGCTTCGTTGGGGCGGGTGCAGGAGGCGGATTGGGTTCATGGGAATCGAACAACACAGAGGTGTGGGGTGAGGAAGATGCATCGGGTGAATGCAAGGAGAGCTTTGAGAACGTGGCGGAAGGTGACACGCTCGAGGCCAACGACGGGGGGTGGGGCGGTGCCAATGATGACGGAAGTGTCTGGACTTGCGTCTGCGGTGCGGCTGGGAGCGGTGTTAAAAAGGGTAGAGCGCTAGGGTTGACTTGTAAGGAACGGGCGGTACTCGGATTAGAGGGGTCGGGGGCTGCCGCGCCTTGAGTAGGCGGCTGGCTCGGCCGCCCCGAGGGTGCAGACGTCGGGGTCGGGGTCCGTGATGGTATCCGTGCAGCAGCTATGCCAATAGAGCCACGAGGTGACACACTTCTCGTAGCGTGCGCGTGAGCCAGAGATGAGACAGTGGTCGGATCGAGCGATGCGGGCATCGGCGGGGGAGGCATTTGTCGTGTGTCTACCAAGAACGAGGTGAAAAAGGACCGTCATGCTTGTCATGGGCCAAGTACGCTTACCGTCTGACCCATCGGCTTCCGTCTCTGTGTCAGACTCTGTCTCCTGCTCATCCGCGCCACCGTCCCCATCACCACTTGGCGAGCCTTGTGTGCCACCTCCCTTGCTGCTTCCCTCCACGGCACCAGAGACACATACCGGACTCTCAACAGTCGTCTCTGGAGGACTTCTCCATCTTTCGTGCGATCTCCAACTCTCGGTTCGCTGCGAGTGGTCTCGTGGATGTTCTTGCATTGGTTTATGCGCTGGGGACTGAGGCCAGACTTTACGCATCCGGGGGGGCAACATGGACAAGGAAGGGTCGACATCCATGTCGTCGTCATCTACCATCCAAGAAAAGCACCAGTAAGCCGGCGCGACCGACTGGATGCAAGAATGCCAGAGGCACGCATGCGCATCGTCAAATGACCACTCACCGTCAACGACTTGCGCTTTCCCTTTCCCTTTGCTACCCACGCGTGGACGCGCCTCGTCCTCACCAACATCAGGAAACGGTTCAAGACTCGACGGCACAATCTCCACCCCGCCCCATCCACCATTCATCGGCACCTTCTCCCGCGTCCTGAATCCCCGTTTGACACCCACCAACGGACCCAAATCAATCGGTTTTGGGGCCAGGGATTGCGACGTCGACGCGGAGACGGTAACGCTCGGATCCTTACCCCCATCTACAGGCATCGCATCATCCACCTTGCTCTTCTTCCGCACCTTGCGTTTCTTGACACGTCGAGTCCGCCTATCGGTCTCGACCAACGTGCTCATCTCCACGTCCACGTCCACGTCCACGTTCACCCCCAAGCCCCAGTTTGTCTTCGGTCGCGAATCCAGGTGGCCGTCCCCTTCCACATCCACATCGCCCCCACCATTGCCACCCTCTCCACTCATACCATCCACATCCGAGTAGTCATCCTCTGATCCCTCGGGCATCGTCTCGGCGCGAGGCCACGGCCACCGGCCCTCCACGACACTCTCCATGAGACGGACAGCGCAGTCTCGTGTTGAGGCACCGCAGGCACATGTAGTGAACGTACTGCTCAAAGCGTGGAGAATCGACGTGAATTGGGCGCGGAGGTGGTGGAGATGTGCTGGGCTGTACCATTCGTACGTCGCACAATCCGACGGGAGTGGACAATGGACCACATGTGTGCAAAAACAGCCAAGTCAGCGACTGAGAGAAACCGATAAACGCTTGCCACAAAGAGCCAGGGACTCACGCAAACATTCCAGGACTCTCCATCAGAGCAGGCAACATGTGCACGGCGTGTCCGTCGTCCCACTCCCAGCCCAAGACGATTTCTTCATCCGCTCTCAGGTCCCGCAACGCGAACAGGGCGAAAGAGAGCGTTGTGTTATCCACATCAGAATCGGATGCAGATGGCGTGTCGTCTTGGTCGGACGAGTCGTCCGTCTGTTGTCCTTGGAACCGCGACATGGAAGGAGGAACACACCTACCGTTTACCGTTGGTGTGCCACCGTCCTTGGCCACGTCGCCACCATCGGACGCCGCCCTCGCACACTCGGCCTTGTGCCGCATCCGCTTCCTACCCTTCGTTCGCTTCTCTCCATTACAAATGACAGGTCTCACCACCGCGTTTGGCCAACACCCACACCTTGCCCATCTCGCCTTGCCGTCCCCAACATCGTCTTTGCTTGCATTGCCTTTCTCAGCAGAATCAGAAGCGTCGGGAATTCCTCCGGCACCTCGTGCGTCTAGCCCAACTCCCCATCCACCTCCGACGAGCCTCACCTGGGGTTTTCCCATGCCGAGGTGCGCATACCCGTTTAGTGGGTCAGCGAGATACGCAGCAGAAGGGATAATCGAGGCAGTGTAGGGAGCCAGGAGGGTAGTTGCCGGGATCATATTGTTTGGGTTGGAGGATGACATGGTGTTCGTGGAGGGTGTAAGGGGAGACTTGACGTACGGACGCGAATGCGATGAACTAGGTGCAGGGGGAGACATGTGATTGGATATGGGCGGTGACGGATAAGCAGAGGTGTACGAGAAAGGCGAAGGACCGGAAGCAACATGTAATTTGGGAGACGGAGGGCGGAGGTGTGCAGGCGTACAGGTCGTCGATTGGGGATGCACGCCCGAGTGTAGCTTGGAGCAAAACGTCGCTGGCTCGGTCCGGAGCACTGTCCGAGGAACATATACGTCCCCAGCATTGTCGTCCAGGATCACTGGCGTTGTGTTGTCAAGAGGAGACATGGAATAACCATAACGATCCCGATACCTGCACTATCATTAGCATACAGATATATGAATACAAATAACGAGACATTGTCGCTTGTATGCGACAGCCACCAAACGAAAGAGTAGAAACAACTTGAAAGATAGCGAAAGAAGATCAATTCACCCTTGAGATTCCACTCTCGTGTATCCTCCATCATTGTAGGTTTTCGGTGGTGGGTGTATGAGCGGTGACGGGGGATTGAGGGCGGTGACGCCTCTCCAGGCTTTTGCAACACGAAGCAGTTGAGAGTAGACGGAAGGGTTCGGATAGATGTCTGGAGGAAACGTAACAGGTGTGGGTGGTTGACTGCCAAAGGCGGTTGAACCATTAGAATGTGATATCCGCGAGCTGCCGGCGTGTGGTTGGGTTGAAGAGTGGTGTGGGGGAGGGACTGATGGGGATGAGGGATCAGCGGGGGAAAGCATCGACGCACGTCTCTTCTTCTTCGACGATCCAGAGCCCTCGATAGCAGCGGCAACAGCACTTCCCCGCCTCGACTTGCGCTCCGCACCCGGACTTGGCTTCCTCCTTGAGACCGGCTTCCCCACCCCACCGCTCCCTTCGTCCATGACCGAGCCCCCGCCAACCCCATTGACGGCTGTTGTCCCCGACCCTGCACCGTTCGATGCCTTGACTCGCACAGCCTTGAGCCTGCCTTTTTGGATCTTGACCGCCCGTTCCTTATCAACCTCGACTGCGGGATCGCAAACCCAACACTTCCAAAATTCGGGCACCTCTCCCTGAACAATGCCAAAACAGGCCGCATGACACCACCGCGAGCAGTCATCACACGCGATCGAAAAGCCATCATCATATGTAAAACCACAAATGCATGAGATGGCGTCCGAGTCTGGCGGTGGCACATCGGAGGGGGCGAGTGGGGGCTGGGAAATCGAGGGAGACGCAAGGGGAAGCTGTGACGTTGAGGGTGTTGGTGGCGGGACAGAGGTGGAGACAATGGGGGAGAATGGACGTTGCTGAGGGTGCCGTTCCGGGGGTGCCGTCGGGGATTTCGTCGACGCGGGCGGGGTCGACGATGTCGCCAGAGGGTGGGAAGGCTGTCGTGGCTTGGTAGATAAGCCGTCACGCGAGATGCTTGGGCTGAGCGGGGTCGCGGTTGGCGATGAGGGCGACGGGGACGGCTTGCGCTTGAGTGGGACGAGTGAGGGGGGGAGTGGGGACTGGACGATATGTGGGGCACTTGTTCGATCAACAGCGATACCGACACTAGTTGAAGTCAGGGACGGCCCATGTGTATGAGAAACGTGGTGATGAGAGTGTGGTTGCGGTTGCGGGTGGGACTGCTGGGCGTTCAAGGGAGAAAGACCGAGTAAACCGAGGGCAGCCTCAGTGGCATCGCTATTCATCACAACTGCGAGATACACCAAAAAAGACGCTTGATTGAGTCGTCGCTGCGTACAGGTCGTCGGCGGCGGCGTCGGTTGCGGATGCTGGTCGTTTTTCTTGCCGCCGTCGTCGTTGTTGCTGTTGCTGTCGGGAGGTCGAGTGACGGGCAGGTCGTCTGCGCTGCACTGACGGCTCCCCCAAGGTAGACTGCGGAATCCCTGTGAGCTCGGCGAGCCCGGCGACGAGCGAACCAAGGGAGAAAAAAAGAGGGTAGGAAAAGACAAGTGGACGTTTCCTCGCAAAGTGACCCGCTTCAATTCACTCCCTCTTTCTCTGCGCGCCCTACCGCCAAACACAGGCCAACAAAGGGGTTTTTGGCAGACTTTTCGAGTTCCGACTGAACTGCGACCGAACGCCCGATGCCGAGTTGCTCTGGACCATCGAGCCAGCGAGCGCCGTCAAGGCCAGTCCGTCAGCCTGCCCGCGTTGTCGAAACAGCTTGTGCTCCCGCGAGCGCGCGCCTGGACCCTGTCGAACAACATCTGATGCTATGAGGTCAACGTCATCTGTCCCAGGCTGTCTCAGGCTATACCCACCAAGGCGACCTGCCACACGTGCGGTCACTCTAATTTTGTAACGAGTGCTCTCACGGCGGCGCTGGCCTTGGCCTGGGCGACTGTCTCGATGTGCAGCTAGATCGGGATCCTGGTTTCCTGGGCACTTGGCGTCGACCACAAGATGGGTTTAAACTCTTAGGCTTCGCCACAAACCGACTCGGCCCTCCCTGCGATGGGGTGTGCGACTCCCCGTCCTTGTCTCTTTGTCAGGTGCTGCGGACTCGTGCTGCTTCTGAACGCGCGGTCTCGGGGTTTAGACGTAAGCAGCTCATACTTCCTTTGCACTCAACTTGGCGTCTTCCATCGTGGTCACATGCTACGTATATTATGCCGAGTCGAGGTAAACGTTCCAAACCCCTCCCCCCTCCTCCCCGTAGCTCGTCCCACCTTGCAAAGGTAAGGAAACATACACGATCCCCCGTGATTTGGATACTCCGACTCGTTCTTGCAGGTGGTATAATGCTTGCTCTCTAACCTGTGTTGTCGCCTCTTTTAGACCCGTGGATATCGTCATGGCTCTCGTTTGTGCTGACCTAGGACTGTCAGTGCAATCGGGGCCCGTCCTTATCCTTCCTATCCCTGCCGGCCTTTGTATGTTTGTATATAGAAATTAGCAAAGAGGCCAAGGAAGCTCGTGATAAGGATATTGCCGAAAACGGCGGTATGCGGATCACCAGCGCAGTCGCCCATGTGCGGCAGGTACGGCCAGTACGTGAATGCAAAATGTTGGTACACTGAAAAACAAGCACGGGTCGGTTCGGAGCACTACGTGGCGTACGGGACTCACACCCGAAATTGAACAGGAATATGTCGATGATGAACTGGACTATCTGCATCGTTGTCAGATGCTTCTTCCACTGCGCCCCCAGGGGGTCAAACACGATATATGCGCAACGGGACGAGGGCAAGCTGACGCACCCAAATCTTGGCGCCACCGGCTACAACGAAATAGTAATAGTCTGCGACCGCACACGTGAGCAATCGCTCTCCCAAGGGTCCATGTGCCAACTCACACATGACGATATGCACGCCCAAGTTGAGACAGATAACCGACCACGCCTGCACGGACACCAAGTGAGTGAGGGTGCGAGTTCCGTGCAAGGACGTGTTACCCCGCTGATTCTCGCCTCAATCTGAACAAAGGTCAGCAGTGCCGTCGTGGAATGATGAAAGACGTGTAAGAACGCTAAACAGGTAGGTCAGTGCCACGCATCACGACGAAACACGACGTGCAGAGTGGGCGTTTCTTGAGGACCAGAAAGACCGTGTCCAGGAACTCGATGTACTTGAAGTAATAATTGAGCATGTAGTAAAACTCGAGCCGCTGCAGGCGACACGCGTCAGGGCAGGATCACCTCAGATCGGAGACGTTTACGCTTGTCCACGATGCGCTCGCACAGAAGGCGTCGTACGGACCGACGCCGTGCCAGAGCTTTGCGACCTCCTCCGTGATCAGGGCGAGCAACGCAAGACTGGAGAGGGAGAGAAATGCGTTGTGTGCGCGAAAGAGGGCGTTCAACTTGAGTGCGGGGCGGTCCTTCATGAGCTCCTGCAACCCGAAGACGATGGCGAGGTAGGATACGATGGTGGTCGACACCGCGGGCCACGTCGACAGGGGTGTCTGGCCCGGGATCCAGGAAGTGAGGCGGGGTGCGAGCGGGGGAAGGACTGGGACGAGGACGTCGGCCATCGTGGCGATGGATTGGTGGAGCGGGCCAGGGCAGGCGTTTATATGCTCGTATTCCTGGTCGCTCAGAATGACCAATCGGGATGACCAACTTCCCGATCCAAGCCGAGTTGTGATGTACGCCCGATATGGGTCATGGCACTGTCGGCGGCCGGTCCGCGGACCCATTCCTACTGCAATGACATCATCGTCGACATTCCACGCCACACCAGATCGGCCATCCCATCGTGATCAAGGCCCGAGTCGTCCCAGACACACGCCACAGGCTGGTAGACTGGACGAAACACCTCGCTCGAATGTGCCCAGCGGGCAGAGCAGGAGCGCACGTCAGTAGCATGTCCTCCGATTGCATCCGTTGAGCCGGGAACTGCCTCGTGCTCTTTGGTGCAACTCACCAGTCCGTTGAACATCCACTCCAATAAAAGACCACCCAAACGAGGCCATCCATCCCGCAAAACGCAACCAATCTCTCCCCAGTCGTTCACAAGTTAATGTTGATCGGGCTACAACCAATGGCGACAGGAGCATTCTGGGGGGACAACGCCGTCCGTTTCAGACACGCTTTTATGCTCGTCGATCCGAAAAGGAACGGAGCACACGTTTAATCACAATCCCACTCGGAACAGTGATCGGGGCTTACTGCTTGGCTATTGCAGCATCGGATCGAGCCAGTGTCGCACTCGCCCCGCGCCTCGAGGCGGGAGGCAGCAGTAATGAAAACCAAAGGCATTTTGACATCGGCTGTCGACACAACCCTGGGGGATGTAACCGCACCAGGACCACGCCCCCGCCGCGCAATTTCCCTCCAAGTTTGCCAGATGAGGGTGACCGACACAAACGCGTGTGTGGCATCGTCAACACAGGACGCACGTGTGTTTTGAGCAGTGGCCCCGGAGTCCTCATCCACGTCCATGCCGTTACAGCCAACCCGAGAGCGAATCCAGACGCCTCAGCATGCGGATTTATGCGGCGGATCAATGGGCGAAGGATATCTGTCAAACTGCGTTACATCATATCGGCTGCTGTCGTCTTCGCGTCCCTTCGTCAACTCCTTGGCATGTTCCCTCGAGGCACGGTCCCCCACAGAGCTGAACAGAAAATCGCTTGGATGCACCGCACTCGACTTGATCCATGCGCTGGCGAACGGCCTTGTGTAGGCATGCAGGCTGACCTTGACAGCGGGGGTCGAGCGGGACTCGGGTATGGCAGAAAACGCCAAAAGGTGTCCATTTTAGAATCGGACGCGACCTGACGCCGAGGGGGGGGGCGTGATGCGGGGCTAAAACGCGGGCTTTGCCAACGGTGGAGAGGACGGAGAGATGGGCCACGTAGCACAGACTGACGCCGGCCTGACACTAGACCTGGAACTGGACTCGTGGAGGCACGCCCACGTAGATCGCGTTTCCAGTGGGAATTTGCGACGAGGAGGGGGTGAAGAATGTGCCACTTACGACGAGCTCAGTGATGCAGCCTGTCAGCGTTTCAGCTGAACGCGCGGAATTGAACCGCGTTCGCGAGGCCGTCATGTCATCACTCTCACCGGACGAGTAGTCCTCACGACCATACAGACCAAAAACGAATGTATTAACAAGGTATCCAAACGACCGTGGTGAGCATCACATCAACCCAAAGAAAATGAGAATGAGAAGAGATTCCCGCCAGCTTGAAACAACCAGTCCCACACGAGCACACATGCACGTTTTTCTTCTTGTGCTACTGATCGCTTGCTCGCACGCAGTCTGCCCGCGAACGATCAAACGATGACGTTGATGGGCGAGCAGCCAATGTTCACAAAACCGTTCTATAGAACGGACGCGTCAGGAGAACACAAAGTCCCGATCTAGCCTGGTCAAGACAGTAAAAACAGTGCGTACAAAGTGGTTGTCGTCGCAGCAGACGGGCTGTTGCTGAGCTGCGCAACCGCCACCGGCCACGGACGTGCAAGTCAGACCGACGAGACCTCCAGCGCCCGCAGCGGCATCGACGAGGTTCAACAGAGACAGGATGTTGTTTGCCTCGTCCAGCTATACGGACGGGTCCGTCGTCAATCGCGGTCCCCTCAACCGAATCGGACATGGGACATACGGTCTGCACGCTGTTGCAGCAGCTGATATTGCCGGTATTGCACTGGCCGCGCGCCTTGAGGTGTGAGGCAGCGGCAAGGTATGCCAGGGGAACGAGAGCAAGGAATCGAGCGAACATCGCAAAGGGCAGCGTAGGGGTATGAGCGAGAGAAGGCTGGTCGAATGCGAATAGGTGCAGGAACCTGGGGACTTACCAGCCTTTCTGCTGATCCTTTATACCCGCGCAGGCCGGTCTCTGTCCTCCGTCGTTTGTCCTCGAACAGAGAGCATCCTAGCGGATGCTGCAAATTCAAGTGTCAGCTGGGCTTGTGCTGTCCAGAGCGTCCCTGTCGGCGACTTGAGAGGATGGCCCTGAGTCAGTTTGTTCTGGATTCTCTCGTTCCATTCCAGCTGTTGGTCACATCATATTGGAATTTGTACTGACCATGATGGCCGTGGCCCTGGCAAGATGTTATTCATCACATCACATTATTGCCCTACCGCTGCAGGAGCGCGGCAAACACGCACACCTCTGAGATGTCTCAAGGGTAACCACTCAAGCTTTTGAATCAAGCAAGTGCTCTATGCTTCGCGACCAGGTAAATAAATAACCTTGCAAGATTGCTGTCAGTGTTGTCATTTTGAACCTGACTCGGGACAAAAACCTGTGCTCGTTTGCCAAGAGAAGCGAAACAGTCCCTCGGGTGGATCGTTCACGCATACTTGAGTGGAATCCAGGCGGCTCGGCACCATTCGATTTTGATAACCAATTTTTTGATTCGCGACATCCTATGCTTGTTGAGGCGAATTACCACCATGACACTAGGCACGCGCGTTCGTCAAAAAGAAAATGACGCGGCCGAGAAAAAGACTCGGGCACACCGTGCTGGCGTGTTCCCTGCCTACCGGATAGCCCTCCGATGTTTGATGTACCCCGGGCCGAAAGCGCGCTAGCGGTGTCCCCTCTTACAGTGGGCCGAACTCTTTTCTCTTGCCTGTACGCCCCATTCTTCGCTGCAGGACCCACGACGATCGGTCCGACGCGTTCGGAGGCACAGCCCGTGAGTGGGTCGGCCACGCCATCCCTAGACCCCTCAAAGAGCTATTCGCTATTCACATCGATCGGGCCCGAGCCATCGCGTACGGGTACGTTCCATGTCCACCTTGCTCGCACTTCCACGGCCCAAGGCCGGACGAGCGGCGGCAGCGGTTCACAGTACGCATCTAGTGCGGTTCTACCAACTCGGCGACTCGGGGACCACGCTCCGTCTCAGAGGCAAGGAAGCGGGACCTGAGCGCCCGGTCCCCCCCCTGTGAGCGACAGTCCACTGTCGATCGACAGCTCGGTCGGACCCACCGCCACACCACCGACACACGAAACGCAGCGCCATGGCGGGCCCGCCGCCGGCTCCGATCAGCCCACTCGGACGCCCCACTTCCACACCGCACTCTTTTTTTCTTTTTTTCGTAGGAACACTGTCATGTTGTTCCTTGAGCCCACCCTTCCCCGCCCGCCCCAGTCTAGGGGGTCGAGTGGATGATTTGTCGC
Organism: Boletellus ananas; assembly: GCA_038089895.1. Classification (NCBI taxonomy): domain Eukaryota; kingdom Fungi; phylum Basidiomycota; class Agaricomycetes; order Boletales; family Boletaceae; genus Boletellus; species Boletellus ananas. The sequence continues at coordinate 7,597 of JBBPLS010000247.1, read as the reverse complement.
GGGGACGACGGACAGGGGTGTTGGTCGGACCCACTGCTCCGCTGGGCCTCCCCGCCCTTCTCCGACGCCGTGAATGTGCTCGGTATGCATATCGTGGTCCAGTCCAACACTTTTGGTCGCAGTGACTAACAGTGTCCCCCGGGGAATTTAAACCCGGACGGTCCGTCGCAGTGCTACATAGCACGCTCAAACGCACACAGCAAACGCTTGGCGATACCATGCACTGATATCATCATGTGATCGGCTGTTCTCGCTGTTATCACGCAGCCACGTGCCACCTCTTCTCCCCCTGATCCGAAACGGAGAAAAAACGGCCGAACGGGAGCGTGCAATATCAGCGGATGGAATGACAATGAATGCATCATGTAATGTATATGGGCGCGCCCCAACGTGGGCCCTAAGGGGGGGTATATGCGACACATGCAAAGAAAAGTGTGTCTATCCAGTGGAAACCGGTCGATGCACGACATTGAGCAGGAAGGAAAAAGAGCAGCACCGGCAAAACCCTAGTGTTACAGAACAGAGTGGACACAAGGGGAATAAAAAGGAGGCTAACGTGTAGAGAATAATAACGCAAAGATAATGTACTCGGGTTGGTTGGGGGACAAACGCCTGGCCCATGCCGGAAGAAAAAAGACCGAAGGAAGCGAAACAAACCAGTAGCGGAAATGTGCCAATAATGTTAGGAGATGTTTTCAGCGCGACAATGGGCCGGTGGTTGCGAAGCAACAATCATCCTTCTTGGCCCACCGCTTCCTTCTCGTGTTTCTTCTTCATTGCACTCACTACAAAGAATCAGACCGACAGCATCGATGCTAATGCATGATCACCTACCTTCTCTCGATATTTGGCCTGAATTGAGCCAGCCAGCAGGAAACGCAGCGACAATCTATGGCAGCGACTTTGAGCTTGCACGCATACACTAGACGTGCCCCACCCACCTTTTGATAGAGCACCTTGCGTGTTCCTTGCTCGCTGACTTGCACGTTATTCCCCTCCAATTCACTGCAGAAGCGGTCAGCAAGCGATGACACGAGGAAACAAGCTCACTTTTTCTCGTTCTCCAGTCGGCAGCATTCGTTACTCAGCATGACAAGCTGCCATATCATCGACTTCATCGACTCCGTCAAGCGATACTTTTGAGCAGGCGGGTGGGCGTCTCTTCCATCGTGTTTGGCCGTCGAACCGCCTTCCCCCTCTGCCCCACTGGCACCCCCACCTTCGTCCAGATGCATGTCGCCTCCGGTTGGTGTCGAGACAGTGCCAGCCTCCGATTCTCCTTTCACCCTTTCTTGCCGTCTCTCTAGCCAGTTCGATATCAAGACCCGGTAACATAACAGGGCGCAAAACGTACCCCACGCGGCGACACTCTTCTCCCACTCCTCTCTAGCTTTAGGAAAGCCATCTCTCGTCAGCGTCGCGAGTTGCTCGAGCAACTCCTCTTGCCTGTCTGTCAGCAGTTTGAGGTGATCTTGGAATATAGTTCTCTTGATCAGTTTCTGGTGGACGGGTCAGACTTGGGATCGGACGATCGACGACGAGACTGACGGTCATTGTGAACCGATTATAGGGGAACAATACAGGCATGATGCTGAAAAAGTCCTCGTCGTACTCCCCAAGCCGTATGGCCCTCAGCGCCACGTCGGCAAGAATTGGCCTGAGCGAAGGTGGGAATTTGGTCTTGACATCCCACGATTCTGTCAATTGATTAGCGCCTACAGGCTGGAAATGACGGTCGGGTCGCATCACCTTTCGAGATCGCGGTCTTGAGCTCTTCAAAGGCAGCCTGGAGCTCAGGGTGGAACTCGCTCTGTGGGCGACGGTCAGGGTAGTTGAACAGAACACGGAGAGAAACATGCCAAGTCGACGACTTTCCGCCTCTTGCCGTTCTCTTCGATGATGGTGTAGTGTTTCGACTTTCTCGACTTTTCGTCGCCTAGTATATTGATAGGGTGGTCCTTTGTCCCATCCTCGTGCTTGCTAGGACCGGGGTCGACTGCAGGGGGTTTTCTGGACCGTGGTTTCTTGGGTGTACTCCTATACGGGTTGTGAGCGGGAGAGACGGTCATATAGAGGGGAAGGTCTGACATGTCCTTCATCAGGGCAACCTCGCCGCTGGATACGTAGAAACCCTGTTGTTTCGTCTGGGCAAAGTGGGTTCGATTGTCGACGTTGAGCTCGGTGTCGTCGATAAACGGGTCAGTGACGTCGTAGTACTCGGAAGCGACATGTTTCTGCGAGCACGGTCAGATTTCCCGGGGCGGAGTGATTGGCGCAGGACAAGGGTACCTTTTTCCGTTTGGACTTGGGCTGGTCGTCGTGCGTCTCCTCGCCCTCGCTCTCGCTGATATCTGGCTTGGGAGGCGAAGGAGTCGAGGGCCGCTGACCGGAGGCCTTGGCGAGAGCGGCGACGTCGACCTCGTACTTTTCGGGTCCGCCGAGTTTGATGTCGAGGCGGATGGTGTTGAGCGGTTGCGGAGGAGGAGGCGGAGGAGGAGGAGTTGCAGAGCGGGAGCGTGGCCGGGAGTGTTTCGACGACTTTGGTTTCGGTCCCGTGCCCGCAGCTGAGGGAGGCTTTGAGTCGGCGCCCGATGCCGAGTGTTTCACTCTCTTGGAGGGAGGTGGTTTCACATCGTGGTTGGTGTTGGCGGGAGGACGCCCGTCGCTGCCGGAGGGTGGGTCTGCAGAGTTGTCACGGCTGCTCAGCACGATCACGGCGCTGGGGGCAGAGGCTGCAGAGTGGTGGCTTGAGCGCGACGTTGGGTAGACGTCGACGGGAGAAGGAGGCGAGAGGCTGTTTGTGTTGTCGGTGTGGTGTACATCGAGCATCTCAATGTCGTCGGCCATGTCGAGGCAGACGGGTGTCGATGGAGGGAGGGGAGGAGGAGGGGATGGTGTTGCGTTGGAGGATGCCCAAAAAGGAATGTTTCACATCTACGTTTCCCCTTTCTCAGCAGCTTTCCGCGATTTTTTTCGGCCTGCATTTCGACCGGGACACTTGGAATTTCGCGACACTTTGAATGTCTGCGCCATTGCTGACTAATTCGTTCCCACGATTCGACCCCCTATCGACCCCCTCCCCCGTACTTGCTCCTCCTCGATTCCGTTGGGTGGACAGCACGACGTGGGTGGGACTCTTGGCCGCAAGAGATCCATCCCGCTGTCCACGGGCGTCGAATCGCGGAGGGAATTCAAGACAGTCCGTACGCCCCCGAACTTTGAGACGACCCGTGGCATGGCGTCCATTCCCTGCTGTCTGTGCTCCGTCAACGTTATCGCGATGATCCAGCCCGGCCACGTCCTTTGGCAGGTTCGCCCGCCCAACTCCCCGCCTTTCCCGTGGAGGGAAGCTTCCATGTGTACCTAGTGCGGGTATGAACCGGAGGCGTACCTCACCCGTTGCGGACGCGGTAATTGCTGACCCCCGGCAAGGCAACCACCGACGAGTCCTGGGCGGTGCAGTTCGCGCAGCGGAATCACCCAGGGGTAGCTCTGGCACGTGACCGGCACCGACACAGCCCCGCGGACCGGATGTCTCCCTCTCCTCGGTGGGCCACGCTAAAATTAAATAATCGCCGACTCCCATGTGCGTGTCCCCCTTCCGCATGCACGGGCCTACTAAGCTGCCCTTGCCCGGCTCCACTCCAATCCAAGCATCTAAATCCTGAGCCATGGCCTCGGAGACCGCAGCTGCGATTATCTACGGTAGAGGCCCGCTTATAGGCACGTTCCTCGGCTTAGCGCAAGTTCCGTTTCTTGCTCCATGCCCAGCCCTAGTCCTCACAGCACATGCTTTGTTTGGGACCATGCAGCCTATACGGGGTCACTTGTATACAGGCCTTCTTCTACTTCCAGACATACGCGCGCGACTCCTGCAGACTCAAGATGACGGTTTGTCTTTCCGCCAACTGCAAGAACTCATCTTGGGCATATTACTGACCCCATTCTAGGTTGCGTTCGTAGTGTGCGATCTGTTTCGTTCTTGTCCTCGCACAGATCCTGATGGCCTTCTCGTCAGACTTTTTGAGACCGCTCACGCTGCGATATCCATGTGGGTCATGGATGACTACCTGATCGCACACTATGCAGACCTGCGTGTTTTGGAGTCAGCGACTTGGTTCGTGTCTCAACTTGATACCGCGTAGTGTTTGACCCTCTGATTTTGCAGGTTGTCTACGGTGGGTCCTGATCGCATCCTCGCGGAAGATCATCTCATGTGAATCGTCCTACAAAGTCAATGTTCATCCTCGGGGTGAGCACTTTTCGTCGATCTGTGCCGCTCGGTAGAGTTGACATGACCAAGTTCCTCATCGATTTCTATGTCTACCTGTGCGTCTGGATTCAATCTCTTTGACGCGGCGTGCGTTCAACTTGGCTCTCATAGGTACTTTACATGGCGGATATGGATGTGTCAGTCTATCCGTCACTACTTCTAGCCTCATCTCATGTGCTCGCCCAGTTTCGAAGCGTGCATGGATCGCTATTCTTATGGCATGTCGTTCTCATTTCCGTGGCCGTGCCTGACCCTGAATCTTTCAAAGTCTGTGCTCTCCATCTCGCGCACAGGCAAGCACAGAGTAACGCCTAAACTGTCCAACCATACTGATCCCCGCGCAGCCATCAGCATCGTTGCCTGTGTTGTCAGGTACGACCCACGTGGCCACTCGCTCACATGACCTGACCCAATGCGCCAACAGTCTCCTAAAGCCGACATGGCATGTCTACCTAGACAGTTCTCGAACGCTGCTCATCACCGGAAACATGCTCTTCATTGCTGGAGACACCTTTTCGGCGTGTGCGATGGCCTACCATCTCGCCAAGTTCAAGTCCTGGGTGCCGCCCGATTTTCCGCGTCCAAGGGTAAACATCCTCTTGGACCGTTTCCTCGTCTTTTGGGTCGCCACAGGCGCGTTGACGTCGTGCGTGCTTGCTTGCTTTCCTTATCCGGGCGGATACACGTTAGGTCTGGTGTCGACGCAGGGCTGACGCATAAATATTCAGGCTCGTGGACGTTATCGCACTCGTACTCGTGCGTCCACTCTACATTTCCTCGTCGCTCTCACCCCTGGTCTTTTTTTTTTCAGACATTGTCCCAATCACAAAGCCTTGCTTTCTTGAGCGCCATCCTTGTCCAAACACGACGTACGTTATTGCTCTCTACCATCTCACACGTCCTGCCCCTCACCCACCCCTTCTTTCACACGTCCCCTCACGCCGGTGTTGTTACCCCGCCAGTCTACGCCAACTCGCTCCTTGCATCGTACGTTCCTGTCTTGTGGCGTATCTACCATTCTCACGCTCTCCCACGCACACAGGCTCAACATCCGGAACGCGGCCACCCGCGCGTACGACGTTGACCCGAACTCGCCCATCGAACTCGCGGGCGTCTCCCTCCAGTTCGCACGGCGGTCGCAACTGTCGAGCGACTCGCATGGGTGCGACGACGACGGTGCGCAGGGCCGTGTACACGACGTACGTCCCCTTTTCACTCCCTTGCTCACGGGGGGGGGGCTAAACGCGGGTCCCTCTGCTTTCCCCTTCCACCCAGACAAGCAAGTCGGGCGTCGAATCGTGGAATACGAGCCAAGTCCACAGTAGGACGTTTCCCCAAGTCTGAAAACGTAGGATATGAAAACGTGGTTTCCTGATGGATGACCACGACGAGTGTGCTTATGCCCCTCTTTTGCATCGTCATCGCACCCCTTGTCTTCTTCGCCTAGATACCATACGCATAGAGCGCTCTCCTTGCCAGTAGTCTCACGAAATGCATACCATCAGCATTGTTGTTTACCAGCATACGCACATTGTAACACCGTTTCTTCTTGCTTGTCGTCTGTCTAGCGTACAGAGGTGGTTGAAACACGAGAAAAAACATAGACTGGGAAAAGGTACGATAGAGCAAAAGAAACAAGAAATACACAGACAACCGTCACCATCAAACAATCCGGCCTCATCTCATGTCACTACGGCGGCCGGCCGTGCAATTTTGTGTTTCATCTTCATTCACTCGTTCATCATTGTTCTGCCCCAGAAAGCAACTACAAGTGGAGCAAAAGAAAGAAGGTCAGTCGGAGGGCGGAGTAAACGAGGACACGACACAGAAAGAACGTACCAGGTTGAGCGCAGAGCCCGCCTTGAACCACTCGATCTGGCCTTGGTTGAACGAGTGCGCAAGAGAGATTTCCTATGACAAAACACGTCAACATCACCTCTCATATCCGCAAGCAAACGACCGACGTCGCGCGTCCCATCCGCATGCTTGGCAACGAGCGTCAAGTGCTTATTTGGCGCAAACGTCTCCAGCCCAACAATGTCCACCCGGTCGTCCGACCGCACCCGGTCATAGTCCGCCGGGTCCGCAAACGTCAGCGCGAGCATGCCGTGCTTCTTTAGATTGGTCTCGTGAATGCGCGCAAACGAGCGGACGATCACCGCGAGCCCGCCGAGGTAGCGCGGCTGGAGCGCAGCCTGCTCCCGCGAGGACCCTTCCCCAAAGTTGTGCTCGCCAATGACGACCCACTTGATTCCGCGGTTGCGGTAGTACATCGCGGTCTCGGGAACGCCACCGTATTCGCCCGTGATCAAGTTCTTGACCCTGTTTGCCTCACCGTTCTCGGCGTTGACGGCGCGGATCAAGGTGTTCTCTGACGCACAGAAAAGAGTAAACGACAATTCTACGGACACAAAGTGAAGCTCACGGGAGAGGTTCTGAAGATGTCCGCGGTACTTGAGCCAGGGTCCAGCGGGACTAATATGGTCCGTTGCTATCAGACCAACGATTCAGCTCACGGGTATCAGGCACAAGAAGTGTTTACTCACTGCACTTGCCCTTGGCCTTGATCAAGATTGGGAGATCAACCGCAGGCTTGCCATCCCATGGTTGGAACGGCTTGAGGAGCTGAAGACGTTCGCTCGTGGGGCCAATGGCGACAGTAACGGTAGCACGGTCTTCGGGCGGCGGCTGGAAGGTATCTCGACCAGGGTCGTATCCACGGGGAGGAAGCTCATTCCCAGACGGATCTGAGAACCTGAAAGGCTTGCCATCCGCACCGACGAGCGTGTCCGCAACAGGGTTGAAGGTGATGTCACCAGCATACGCCATTGCAGTCACGATATCAGGAGAGGCGATGAAAGCATGCGTCTCGAGGTTGCCATCGTGGCGACCAGCAAAGTTGCGGTTGTACGAATGCATGACTTGGGGGAGTGAGAAACTATCTTCGACCGTACGGAGGCGACTCACTCGAGTTGACCTCTCCCTTTTTAACATCCTGCCTTTCCCATTGTCCAATGCAAGGCCCACAGGCGTTTGCGAGCACAAGTCCGCCAACCCCCTCAAACGTGCCAATGTGCCCGTCGCGTTCAATCGTGGCACGAACTTGCTCAGAACCAGGGGTGATGATGAACTTGCTCTTGGGCTGAAGGCCGTGTGTCGATGCCTCCTTGACAATGTTCGCAGCGCGGGACATGTCTTCGTACGATGAGTTGGTGCAGGAACCAATCAGAGCAGCCTTGAGTTCCTGAGGCCAGTTATTGTTCCTTACTTCCTCCGCAAACTTGGAGATGGGCGTGGCCAGATCGGGAGTGAAGGGTCCATTGA
>JBBPLS010000246.1:0-33007 GCA_038089895.1 Boletellus ananas | reverse complement strand
TATCTGACTGTGCTCATAAGGATGCATCCGTGCGCGGTCACCGTGTAGTTGCATTGCAGTGCGGTCACCCGATTTCCTTATTTGGCAGCTGTGGCTCGCTGTAGGAGGACCGGCCTAGGCCACAGTGTCCACGTTTGGCTCATCCTCTGCCGGGCCACATGGTTTTCGCCCATAAACGACGGCAAACGACGTAGCCGGCTTGTAGACGAAACTACCGACGCAGCCGACACACCCGACACACCCGACACACCCGACGCAGCCGCAATAGGCGTCGCAAAGATTCGTGCCTCTTAAGTTCCCACGCGTCGTGCACTAATTTTTTAGATCGTCTCAACGTTATGTAGCGTCGCTCTTTATGGGACGTTGATGTTTTGTGGTCTCACCAAGGAAGAACTTCGAGGACGGCGGTCTCTAGCAAAATTTTTGTCCATCCAGTTTATTATCTTCTTCACGCTTTTGCAATCATTTGTGGTGAGCAATTTCTGTACGATATCTCTGGCAAATCTTGACTTCCATGACATAGTTTAGTGCACTCGAAGGACGTGTTATCAAGCGCAAGTCTTCAGTGGTATCCCAAAGACATTCAATTCACTCCATTCACAGCTACTCAATATTGGACAGTAACTAATATTGCAGACGGCTTGAATGCTTTGGCCATCTGCATCGAGGTGAGTCCTACTGTTCTATGTCGACAGCATCGAGTAAAAATAACACCTGTGATTTTTGAGATGGTCTTCTTCTCCACCTTCATGATGTGGGCGTACACCTGGAAAGAGTATATAGTTGAAGGTGCGCCCAAGACCCGTGTTTGGCGTCCGCTGTGGGATAGGTATGTCGCCTCGTTTTGACAAGATACGCTGTTGATCAATCTGCACAGCATCAACTACAGTATGAAGTTTTCACTCTACATCTTCGGTTTCTGACGTTTTCTTAGCGGATTTCTTCCTGGAAATATATGGGTCTCTCAAATTTTACATCGACCTCGCTCGCGGCAAGCGCTCTCGCTCTGGTGGTCGATCAGACGCCAACAAGATGACATTCGGTCAAGCGTTTGGTATTGAGGGTACCAAGTCTATGACAAAGGGTTCGACCAGCCCGGACGATCCAGCTGTCCGCCCATACTCCAGCGATGATGAAGGGATCCACCTGGATCGTTAATCATACAGCAATCGACGCAGCGTTGACAATGGACGCCCGTCTGCCCAATAGTCTTCTACCTATGCACAGTAGTCAGATAGCAGGATCGTAGATCTTGTTGTTCAGTTTTCCCATGTATGCCAAATTCCCCTCTTCCAATGTACGAGTGTGCGCCTGTTTGCACTGCGTCCCGTTTCCACCTGTCTATAAGTCATCTGACCCGGGGTTTTACTTGAAGTGTATTTACAACAAATCACTTCAGTCAGATATGTGTGGTATGTAGTTGTTTGATACTCTGCGACTAGAGACTCCCTTTATGCCCGCTTTATTCGACTACGGAGTGGCAATGGAGCCAACCATTGGTCCTACCAAGGAGCAACCCGTTGAGTAACGAACACAAGATCCACAAGCAAACTTGTCTCACGCACGCAGATCAAAGAACACGATCGGTCGCGAGTTCGTCACGATCGCCAGTCTGTCCTCGAACGCCGAGAATGCGGTCGGCGACGTCGGTCGAAAGTCACCTGGTAGCCAGAACATCCGCCGTGACCCGCGGTACACCCAGCCCTCTCGGCAGTTCACCGAGTACGTCGATCGCAGATATCTGTCGTACACGATGTGAGCGCCGGAGCGCGAGACAAGGTGTGGGCACGAAGCACTGCTGCGAGTCAGAGATGCGAGCGAATCGGTCGGAACGACCGTTGTCGCCGCGTCGCGTTCGCCGAGGGCGTCGAGCGTAGCAAGACCTGTCGGCCCGTCGGCAGAAGAGAGGTCAGCAGCACAGGCGGGATCGGACTCGGTGGGCTGGGCGGTGGTGTCATCCGCAGCTGCTACGGCCACGGCCGAGGGTTCTTGTTCTCGTTTGGCATATTTGGCAAGACAATGGGTCAAATCCCAAGTACAGATGATCCCTTTTTGACTCCGGGTGCAGGTGGTCTGATAGTTTCCAGTGAATTTGACGAAATTGACGCCGTCTTCCGGATCGCTGACGGCGTCATCCGGTGACGTCTCCTTCAGCCCCGAACCGGGTGAAAGACAGTGCGGGGCGACATGCGTGTATGATGGGTCCCAAACAAAAATGGAACCATTGCCATACCCGACGACCACGATGAGCGCCTCGTTGGGCACTGCAAGCGCCAAGACCTTGGATAGCGAACACTGGACACGGTGTACGACATCGCCGTTTTCGACCAACCTCACCTCCACCCAACCTTGATCGCTTCCCACGACCACCATGAGATTTCCCGGCAAGAATTCTAGCGTCGTGATGGCGGCATGTCCCGTCATGGCGGTCGCCTTGCAAACCACGGAAGGAAGTTCCCAGACTTGCACAACCCCGTCTCCATGCGCGCACGCAAACAGATCGCTCTCCGCAGAAAATCTACAGCATGTGATGTTAAAAAAGCCTGGGATGCGTTTCAGACGCGCGCCCGTGGACGCATCGTAGATGTGAATGCTGAAGCTGTTGTCGACGTTCCAAACGTATTCTGCCCAGTAGGCAAAGTATCTCGAGTCGGGAGATGAGACAGCGTCCATGTCACCCAAGAAGTCACCTCCTGTCTCCAGATCCTTGATCAAATCGCCAGAAGGATCGAGTAGCTCGACACCGACCATTGGTTTGACGAGCAGACTGCGTCCATCTGGGGCAGGCCAGCAGCCACTAGCTACCGTCTTCCAAAGGTCTCGAAATATTTTCCAATCACTCCTCGGAGAAGTATTCCATATGTTGATGGTGCCATTGTCGGTGGATGTCACCAGCACCGTCGTGTCAGGTGTCATGGTGATCGCAGTGGTGGATTCATCGGAATCGTTCATAAACAGTGGTGGCTCGTCCAAAGCCGAGGGTCTTCCTAACACCTTTGACCAGCTTCTCTGCGGCACGGAAGACTCTAGAAAGAAGACGGAGGAGCCATAGGCGCATCCCATGGCCTTTCCGTCAGGTGAAGGTGCCGCGTAGAGAATGGTGCCATCATCCGCCTCAGACAAGCGGCCAACCACTCTTGCAGGGACAAGTTTGGCCACTTTCGCATACCACGCCGGGAATATCGTTGCCATTTTTTTGAAATAGTGATTGACAGACCAGATGCGTTGTGGAGATTTGCGATTGGGTGAGCTCGTCTCCCACATATAGATGTCCATGTTACATACGGACACGATGTGCTTGTTGTCCGCAGTGATCCATACTTGACGTATGGGCTTTTTGTGTGCCCCAGTAAATGTCCGCAGGCAGACTGCAGTTCGTGCGTCCCAGAAACGAACGCTCTGGTCATCGGAGCCCGATGCGATTCTTCCGCTGTCAGGCGAAAACGATATACTGTTGACCTTGGACGTATGACCGTGAAACCTACGGACCAGCTGCCCTGAGTGTACGTCGGTCGTTATGATCGACGCATCGTCTGAACTCGTGGCAATCAAACCATCGTTGGACGAAAATAAGATGCAAGTAATCGATCCTTTTTGGTGTGTGAACGAGAGCTTGAAACGCCCGGCGGACGTGTCCCAGACGTGCACACTTGCGTCCGCTGCCCCGGACGCTATGAAAAGGCCATTCCACGAGAAAGTCAGAACCGTCACGGAGGCGCCATGTCGACCTTGGCTAGAGTCCAAGGGCCGCTGTCCTGAGACAACATCCCAAATATCGATCGTACCCGTGTTGTAGCCAACGGCGACGTAGTCTCCAGACGGGGAAAAAACAACAGGACAGCTTGAAGTCTCGTTACTACGAAAATGACCGGTGTTACTGCCAGTAAGCATGTCCCACAATTGCACTCCCGGGGTATCACCAGCAGATGCGATCGAGCGTCCGGAAGGGGAGATGGCGAGAGATCTGACTGTGGCACCGGTGAACACCGAACGAATGCAAAGCTTCCATTGGTCGTCCAGGCCGCGAGTGACTACAAATTTCTTTTTCAGCTCATCTGCATATGCAGCTCGGATCTGAACGCGAGTTGGTACGCAAGGGAGAGAATAGTAGACCTGTAGCGCTGCTTGCTGGATTGAATCATAGCATAAGAGTAAAAGTCTTTCCGCATCGCGAAACAACGAGAGCACCTCTTCATATGGTTCTGGTGAACGCTGTAGTAATAGACTACTCAGGTACCTCCATGTCACGAGTCGCCATCCGCACCTTCAACCAGTCTGCGACCTCACGCAGGCTCGATACCGCGCTATCCAGCTCGCAGGTGAGGCTGAGCACCTCAATCCAGTTGAGAAGATGTCTGTTAGCAAAGCTCTGGAGGCTCATCACCAGCATATCGTCCATTTTCTGATCCCATGGGACTTGAGAGAGATGATGGGCGAACCAACGACAGGCGTAGCGAACGCCCTCTTTAATACGGTGCTTGCACCGCTCGTCCAGATCTTCGATCTCGCGATTTAGAAGCGATGGGTCATCCAAACCGCATATGTTGACGGTTAGATGCCGATTCATTAACTGTAAACACGCACAAGCAAGGATTCCGTGAAAAATAGCAGGGCCAACGAAGTACTGTTGAGATCGAGGGGCACTAGTGAGGAAATCGCGGAATGAAGTGTGGTAGACGCGAACGATGCCTTCGGTTTTGGCATCTGACTCTGATGCCACTAAGACGGAGCCAAGGTCCCTGACAATATAAGACACGTCAAACTGAAACCCTGAAAGCAAGTCATTGAGGCCGTGGGTGGACAGCGGTCGGAAAGCAAACACGATTGATCCAAGTACTAGACGAACTTTCTTTGCATCTGGAATTCTGCGGAGAGCGTCCAAGTATAGCATGTCAAGAGGGGAGTGGACGAGAGAACTGTCTGCACTTGTGCGGTCTTGGATCGCCTGAAGGACTGTTTGCAGTCGCACGAGAGGAGAACTATAGTCTATAGAAACATATTTGACTACTGTCGTGGCAAAGATGAACAACCCGGCCGCCTTTTGCACAATCACCTCGACCTCGTCATCAGATGGCCACGGGAGAACATAGTTATTGACAGGTATGGCATCCGTGGACCCCCTGATGCATTCAAAGGAATGACGAAGATAGGCCCTGATGTCGTCGTTAACACTGAAGTCTTGCAACAGGAGAGAGTAGATCATGTCGCGGAGCTCTGAATGCTGGAACGTTTGGACAATGTGCGCTTCAGCTCGGCTTGTAAACAGGACCTTAAGTGGCCAGCGACAATGAGGCAAGATCCCAGCGAGGAGACGGACGATTTCACTTGTCATCTTCATGTCATCACATTCGTCGAGGGAGTCGACAACTATTAAAACCGGATATGGGAAGGAGTCTGTGGAAGACGAGATCGGCTCCTGGAGAAGCCTGCGCGCTTGCTCAAGTAGGACCTTGGTTGGGATCGTGGCATCCGCGTCAAGGGCGTTGAGCAAGGGTTGTCGGATGGAGGGCGCGAACGCCAACGTCTGACAGGCAAGGGTCGAGAAGAAACCCTGTGCCTTTCTACGCAAGATTTCCTTCCTCGAGAAGAAGAAACTCGCTGCCAGTCGGCGTTGACTCGCATACTTCTCGGCGATACTCTGGGCGATGGCAGATTTCCCAGAGCCAGCAAGACCCCTCAGCCAACATATACGCTGGTTGCAGTCAGGGTCGTCGACCCATTCTGCAATGCGCGCGAGGAGCTCAAGTCGGGTGCCCGGAAGGCAAGCTGGGGCGGGATGTCGATCGATCGAGTCAAACGCCGCACCGGGGACACTGGCGCGGAGCAGACTCCCTAGTCCTTTCAGTGGGCAGTCAACTTGACCGACACAGACTCGGTGCGAGTCAGGATTCTCACCGAAGGTGGCTTGAAAGACTTGATTGCCGTGCACGATAGTGTTGACCGTCTGGTTACCCTGGACGCGTGTTGTAGAATAGACGTACTGGTCCCTGTGGACCTCGCTGAACGTCGAATGGCTGGCATCGACGTGGGATGCATTGTTGAACATGATCAGACCACGATATTATATACGGCTCACATCGCCATCACCTACCGTGGGAGTCGACCACGTGACACGTCTTTGTACAACTCAGTTCACTCCAGTTCACTTTACGACAACTGTTTCATTTCAGCCGTTTCGCAGACACGTTGGATGTAAAGGGCGTGTGCACGAACTGAATACTAAAGGGGAAATGTACATGCGGTAGCCTAAAGGTTTCGATATGATGGAACCGAGCGGCTGTGCCGGCTACTAGTAATGAAGACGCTGGACTCACTACCATTCAAGTTGAAACAACTTGATGCTGCGCAGGTGAGATAAAATTGGCGACCAGCAGATATTTTGAGGTTTACACCCGTAGGACAGCCTCTGATCAGTCCGATCAGTCCTATCCTTGATGTCATACAAACTGGGTCAAAAAACATACCGTCCCTTTTTCGTCGTCTAGGTTCTGGATGTGACCCGTCTAGTCACATGGATATGCGTGAAATCCGAGGCTACTGTAGCCCGTTGGCGCACTGCACATCTCTAACCCGTGGAAATGAGGTTGCCTGTGTCCTACCCGATGGTCCCAATCATCATCATCACCAAACCCCGGCGCCGCGAAAGTAACAGGACTCGGGCACAACCGTTTGCAGGCTCCACCGACCGGTTCTACAGCCACAAGGCGCGTGTCAAAACCCGTACTCAGTTCTAATTTACTTCGGATCTACCGACCTCCTATTTCCCGTCATTCCGCGGTTCGTTGTCTTGGAGGCTCCGCTCCGTTCTCTTGTCCTTCGTCGTCACGGAGCTCAGATTGTGTAACCCATTATCTTGCGTAGCCATAGGACGAGCCCGTTTCCCACATATTCCCCTAGTTTCGAGATTAGTTCTCGCTCTCATCCATTACTTTCCCCCTTTCGGGCTAGTCGTTTGCGAGGCTCTCCACAGCGCGACACATTTAGCCTGGCGCGGACTCAGGGTTTGACTACCATGACGGTCATAATAATTTTAGTGTTTCCACACGCTCATCACATACCTGATTGACAGGTCGCTAGCGCGTTGCCGAATTGCCACTAGCTACTTGCCTTTGTGATATAAAGGTATGTCGCCTCCTGGACAGATGCCTCAAGGTATCCTTGCGCCCCCACTACTCCATGACCAAGTACTACGACGAGATTCCTGAGCGGCTCTTCGAATGGATCTTGAAACAACAAATGTTTTTCGTTGCCAGTGCCCCGCTCAACGAGCACGGCCATGTCAACGTATCCCCGAAAGGAACGGCCGACTGTTTCCACGTGGTCAACTCGAAGCAGGTCTGGTACGACGACCTCTCTGGCAGCGGTAACTGCGTTCTCTACGTGCGGCGATTCCACGCCCACTAACTCGACGGTGACAGGTGCAGAGACCATCTCGCACATTCGGGAAAATGGTCGGATCACGATCATGTTTTGTGCTTTCGAAGGTCCCCCTAAAATCCTGAGATTCTGGGGCGTCGGTACGTGTTTTTCCTGTCGTATCCTCGTTTCTTTGTAGCTAAGAGAGTTTCCCGACGCGGAGGTACGGTGCATGAATACGGGTCGCCCGAATATAATCGGCTCATTCCCCCGACGTCCCGAAAGCCGGGATCTCGATCTGCCATTTTCATTGATGTCTATCGAGTAGGGACGGTACGCCATCGCTCGCCTCGTAGCATCCCCTGTGCACTCACCCGCTGTAATGTCGCACGTTCGTGTCAATGCATCATCGTCATTTTAGTCATGCGGATCTGGGGTCCCACTGTACGACTTTGTCATGCAGCGCACGGGACTCTTCTCGTCCAGTGAGCAGCTTGAGCAGGTGGATAGGGCGCTCGCTACCACGGCTTCTTGCGACCAGCCGGCAGACCAGGGCGATGACTATGCCCTGAGCACCGAAGAGATCATCACTCGCAAAGAGACGAGGGTGCCTGGGATCTCTCTCCGCAAGTACTGGATCCTCAAGAACCAACTCTCTCTGGACGGCCTTCCGGGCTTGCTCACGGCGCCGGACGCCGTCCTCAAGATGACACCACAAAGCAACTATGACAAGGATAGCGCTTGGGTCGCGCGGCCCACGCCACGCCATGCCACTAGCAGGGGGGTTGGTGTTCATGAGGTCGAGGACGGCAAGAGGTTCGCCTCGGGATTCGTGCTGGGTATGCTCGCCGTGCTTGCGGTCGACAAGATCGTGGATTGTTTGAAGGGGTAGAATACCAGGCCCGTCGTACTAGTTCCCCCTTTTTTTCCTACTAATGTGCAGTGGTCGATCCATTATTTGTTGTAAAACAACGCTGCTGTGGTACATACCCCCATGTTGGCTACGGGCCAAGCGTCAGCAGTACTTCCATGACTCCTTCCATGACTCTATTGTGGCGGTATGACTCGACGTCTGCGCAGTCCTAGCAAGTTGGACCTTCCAACGAACGTTGACTGATCCGATCCAGGATCATGGGCCCGCAATAATAATTGGCTATTGTATTTTTCCGCACGAAAGCATCCACGTAAGCTGAGCTTAGTGCTACGGTAAATGGTCGTCGAGCACCCTGCCTCAGGCCTGATCGTAGTCCTTCCAGCAGATACGGAGCAACCTCGGAAGCACTACTCCTTAATCCCGTCAAGAAAGAGAATGAAATACGTTCACCGGCTGGACTGCGCTGGGTGTATACAACACGTCCAGTCATGTGTAAGCTGCACCCCACCAGAGACGTGTTGGGACAGGTTTTAATGTTGACTGCCTCCACTCGTACATACACCACGCTCAGAAGAGGATTGACTCAGCACTGTGGGCCCAAGTATGGTCTGGGTCCGCCCCACTATCTCAGGTTTCGACACACCAGGTTGGCTACGCGCTATATCTGGTCAGCGGTCACAAGCTTGGTTGGGGAAGACGTGAGAGAGCCTTTTTTGTGACCACGCTACTCCACAGAGCACATCGCAAGGCGTCCGTCCTATTGTGAGCTACGCGAACCGAAAGTTGAAAGGAGACGTTTTCCTGTCGAGGAACAGACTGGCGGGGCATGTAGTTCGCCAGGTCGTGAGACTTGGCAAAGTCTAACTTCCCAAAGGCACGCGGTGGCCTAGGTACCCATACGTGGGAAATTAAAGAGGGACGACGGGAGTAACAGAAAAGAGATGTTTTCCCCGATACTGATAGGAGTCCTTGTTAATGGTGTACCTGCCTGTCAGAGGCCACAACGACCTAAATCAGCTGGCTCGCACTAGATGTCAGGGTGAAGAGTCTAATTTCGGGGTTTCACTGAACCAGCCCACTCGCTCACACTACCGGTCGAGGCCTCAGCAGGTTCATTGTTGATCCCCGGGGCGTCATTCGCTTCTGAATGTTCAACACTCAACCAGCGCCACCAATTTGACACGTCGGTCACAGTGGGCGGGACTCAAAAGCCGAGGTGCTGGTCGTTGGTGCATATGCAAACTCGGAAGAAACAAAAAACGCATGGGTAGGTGTTTCCTCGTGACCCTGACTCGTGCGTGGGCGTGTTCCCGGCCGATCATATCGGGACCATTCAAGACATCCCAAGTTACCTCATGTAGGAATCCCGAGACTGAGATAAGTGATGAGCAGCTCGAGTCTTGGGGGGTGGTCCCTAAACACGAGAAAATACGGGCTGTCAGTGACGACAGACCGGGGGTAATGCCAGGGTATGGATTCTGTCACATTGTATCATACCGTTGAAACTAGGTAAATGCAACCGGAAAGGACGGCTATTGACTCTTGAGGACGATCTTTAATTGAGAGAAAAACATCGGTCGCAGTATTCTAGTCCTGGGCCCGGTGAGCGGGTGACAGCTGCTGCGATACTTCTAATCATCATTATGGGGCTGCTTTGTTCCTGATCGGGAGAACGTGTCTTTATGACTGACTATGGAGATATCGACTACACTGTGCGAGCCGCAACTTTGGGTTCCCAGGCGTTGATTTTGGGCACGGCAGTGTTGTATGGCCGGTATGCACCGCGAGTCCCAGTCAGGTTTTCCACCCATGGCTGTTTGAAATCACGGTGGGTGAGTGCGGGTAACGTATCAGAAACGCACAACGGCCGTACCGCTTTCCATGACGGAGAAAAGTTCTTGATAGCTTCATCTTCCGTGGGAGGAAGCTGCCGTATGTGTTGCAACCACGAATGCCATTCGGCAGGAACCTGGGTCGCGTTGTTGTAATGCTGGGCAAAATCAACCCATCTGTGGCGACCTGGCTCGAGGGGACACCGTTAACGAGCTGCAGCATCGAAGAACACGCTACAGGCACGCGTACCTGGGACTTCGTCCTCGGGGTTCAAATTCTCAAAGTACCGGTTGCCGAATCTGACCAAACAGTGCTGGTCAGCGTCGTTGCGAGAGCTCGGGCAGTGCGGGGCGACGTACTGGTCAGTGCCGACAAGGGTACCTGCCTTTGCATCACCGATGTACTGCATCTGATGCCACCATTGCTTGATGCCCGTTCTGCGGATGTTTCGGATGTACCGTGCGAGGGACACCATGATGGAAGGAACAAAGGAATGTTTGCGTATATTTGGACGGCCTGTGCTAGTGCCGAAAGGTAATCCTCTCGGACACGATACAACACGAACGCTTTGACGAAACCCTCACCAGAGGCGACGTCCAGCAACGTGTACCATCAACATGTATAGCCAGACCTCTCGTAAGTTTTTACGGATGGTGAGGAAGGCCTGATCGAAATGTAGTTCTTCATATTGGAATCCCCTGTTCTGATTGGCTCCTTGTGTTAAAATATATAACAAAACAAATATTAAACTATTTTTGTGAAATATATTTATACTTATTTGCATGGGTGATGAAATGACAACATATCTGCTAATACTTATTCTGGAAACATAGGCTAGATTCGCTACTAAATTTGTTGTTAGAAAATAACTAGTGGATTATTTCAAATATGGATTAGAATAAGTCCTTAAACATTTTCCCCTTCCAAGTCATTCATTCGTACCCGTGGTATCACGGTGTGCCCCGTTGAGCGGATGTAAGATCCCCCGATGGTCCTACCGTTCCTGCCGGTAGTTTTGGACGCGCCAGCTTAAATCGGCGGCGTACCTGTTGGTCCAGTACGCGAGAGTTGTCGTGCGAGGTGAGTACAAGTTTCTGCATGTGCTCGGGCCGGAGTGGCCAGGTGCGGAGGGGGGTAAGGGCGCGGCAGCGAAACAAAAGCAATAGGGGATTTAAGTAGGTATGTATCAGTGACTGAGTGCCGCACTTGAGACCCGTCTTAATCGTAAACCCGTCGTCCAACGAACTCATTGCAGAGTCCGTGCCGCCCCGTACATTTCCAATTTACAGCAATACTAGTAGATTCACTGATTGTCCTATCCGATCATAGGCTCAGTGATCATCACTAGTGTCACCAAGCTCGCGTAACGCCGACACTGCCAGAGTAAGGGTCCTCATCCAGATTTCACTAAATTGTTCTTGTCCAGGAGGCATGCGACAGCGTGCAAGTCGTGTCTTCAGACCCTCATATACTGCCGGAAACTCACGTTCTTTCCCCAGATGTCTCAAAACTATGGTGCGCCCAGATCGTATATGAGTTTCGTCGACTTCCGCGCGGACACCTCGGTACATGGATCGGGTGGTGAACACGCAACTCGGAAACAGCTCCCTCGCCTTTCTTATAGGTATGGATAATCTCAAGGGAAAGTAAACATTTCTTCCTTCCGCAGGCGCACGCGTCCGACTGCAACTTATCCTCTTGCAAGACCCTATAACCTACCATGTCGCCAGACGGCCCCAGCTCGTCTACAGAAACGCTAGTCGATAAACCACCACTTTCGCCGGCACGGAAACTGGTTCTGCTGTCTATATTCTGTTTTGCACAGTTCTTGGATGCTTTCAACAACTCGGCACTCTTCCCCGCAATACCCACTCTCGAACATGTTATGGGTATTACCCCAAGTCAGTCCTCCTGGATCATAAGTGCATTTCAGCTCACCTTTGCTTCATTCCTCTTGATTGTATGTCTCGTTATCTTACTATTCCTGACGTGATCTGACTCGCGTTCAAAGAGCGGGCGGATAAGCGATGTCTATAACCCAAGTGAGTCGAATGCAGATAGTCCGCCAGACAGATTGTTTAGTGAGTGTTAGAAATTGCCTTTATTACAGGCCTATCTTTTTTGGGAGTCATTTCCCTCTGTATTGGCTTCGTGAACAACAAGACCGCGATTATTGTATTAAGAGCGCTCATGGGCATCGGTAAATAGGAAGTTGTAGGAAGCTGTGGCTACTGACATATGTCCAGCGTCCGCGATGACGATACCCTCTGCTCTCGCACTTTTGGTCCGCACTTTCCCGGAACCTCTTGAACAAGCTCGGGCGATCGGCGTGTGCGGGGGTTGTGGCGCATGTGCTGATAGTAAGTGTTGGCATTTTTCTGTGTCTCTGAGAACAAACACCTGACGCGCATCATGACAGTACTCGGGCTTTTTATTGGAGCGGTTCTCGTACAATATGTTTCGTATCGTTGGGTTTTTTGGTTTTCAGCCATTTTGAGCACGTCTGTTGCCCTTGGTTGTTTGTTCATGATCCCTCCAGAAGTCACAGCGTCAAACATTGTGCCTGACGCGCGTGGTGAGAAATGGAAGAGCCTTGATCTAACTGGGATCTCAATTTTAACTGGTGCGCCTCATCCTCTGGAAACACTGACCGCAGGTAGCGCTAATTCGTTACTGTCAGTTGCACTCGTTCTCTTCATCTATGGGGTGACATCTGGGTCAGCGGATGGCTGGGCCACCGCAGGAGTCCTAACTTCACTGATCATTTCAACACTTGTTACTGTTGGGTTCTTCTATTGGGAGGCCCTAATCCCATCTGAAAAGGCAGTAATGTACATTAGCCCTTATTAGTATTCGTGCGCATGAATTCACTGATCCTTGCGCTAGACCCCCTCGCACATGGTTTTACAGAAACTTTTCTGTTCTTTTCGGTTCCGCGCTGCTACCGTTCTTTTGGTGGAACGCACTCTTCATGATTTTTACGACCTTGTGGCAGGACATATTCCACTGGACGATCGTCTCGACTGCAGTCCATTTGTGAGTTTCTGTTCCGAAACCACGAGTCTCCTTTCGATATTCGTCTAGGCTCCCGCTCGGTGTGGCTGCCTTGGTAATGGGCCTCACAGGGCCACTGCCCAGAATTTTGAACCCAAAATGGCTCATCCTAATTGGTCTCTCTATGGCGGCCGTGGCCACGGTCTTACTTGCCGTGGGTGGTAGTCAACCAGAAGAATACTGGACCTACGTATTTCCTGCTTTCATTCTCGGCAGTGCTGGCATAATGTTGACATACACTCACACGAAGCAAGTGTATCATCCATGTCGACAGCGTCATATCTAATAACCATTGATTTACAGCATCGCTATCCTCCAAGCTGCACCGCCATCCATGACAGGCACGGTGGGCGCAATTTTCAATGGTGCCCTCCAATTTGGTTCGGCGATCGGGCTCGCAGCGTTCGGTTCGATCGAGACGTCTGTGGGGGGCACCCATGGTGGCCCCGTGCAAGGACGTGCAGCCGCGTTCTGGTTTCTTCTTGGAGTTGTGTCGGTCGAGATTCTCTCCGTGTCCTATTTTTACCGGAGGGACATGGGCTGCGGACTGCCACCAAAGGTCGATGGCCATGAACGCAATAGCGCATCGGCGCCCTCGGAGGGTAAGTCCTCTGTGCCATGTGATTCGGGTAGTCCCAAGATAAAACACGGCCCCGCACCGGAGGAGCTGAACATGTAACGCACTATCGGCCCCTTGTACTTCCGAGTGACCATGGGCTATTTCTTTGGGTGCTATGCTCTTCATGTAACCGTGCCGACGAGCCACGCAATTGCCACACTAGCGCATAGCCCCGGTATGGTGCAGTAAATTATCGGTTATAGTCGGACTGCGACGGCCGAGCCACACGCAGCGCGGTTTACATGACTCATTCGTTCTGAAGAGCTCAGAGCAGCACATTTTTCTGGGTAAACATCTCAGCACTGCTAATGGAACCCCAAACACCAGCAGCACCAACCCCGCAGCCGTTGAGGGCGCGACACGCTCAACCCGGCAGCGCGGACTCGGAGTTTGACCATAGTACGTCCTTGGGCAACCCTTCCACACGTTTAGGTAGCCGGCAGTGACTCAGTCCTATCTCGCATTACCAAATCGCCATGCTTTCACGATATAAATGATGCTGGTTCTTGGGCAAATACTACCCCTGCGCCACCACTACATCATGGCCAAGTTCTACGACGAGATTCCCGAGTGGCTCTTCGAATGGATCTTGAAACAGCAAATGTTTTTCGTTGCCACCGCCCCGCTCAACGAGCATGGCCACGTCAACGTGTCCCCTAAAGGGACGGCCGACTGCTTCCACGTGGTCAACTCGAAGCAAGCCTGGTATGAGGACCTCTCTGGCAGCGGTAATCGCATTCTCCGCTTGTGGCGATCCCGCGCCCACTAATCCAACGATAACAGGTGTAGAGACCATCTCGCACATTCGGGAAAACGGTCGGATCACGATCATGTTTTGTGCGTTCGAGGGTCCTCCTCGAATTCTGAGGCTCTGGGGTGTCGGTATGTGTTTCTCTTGTGGTGCAGTGCCGTCTCTTCACCTTCCTGACGCGCAGGTACCGTGCACGAATACGGGTCGCCCGAGTACAATCGGCTCATTCCCCCGACGTCCCGGAAGCCAGGGTCTCGTTCTGTCATTTTCATCGACGTCTATAAAGTGGGGACGGTACGCCAGCGCTCACCCTGTAGCACCCGCCGGATACTTACCTGCTTTCATGTCGCACGCGTGGCTCCAGTCATGTGGGTTCGCAGTCCCGCTGTACGACTTTGTCATGCACCGCACGCAACTCCTCCGGTTCAGCGACAGGCTCGAAAAGGTGGACAGAGCGCTCGCCGCCGCCTCTTGCGACCAGCCAGCGGTGCAATGCGACGACCACGCCGAGAGCGCCACCGAGGGCGGCAACAGCGCCAAGGAGACGGCGGCCACGTCCGGCTTCTCCCTCCGCAAGTACTGGCTCCTCAAGAACCAGCGCTCTCTGGACGGGCTGCCGGCCCTGCTCACGGCGCCGGACGCCATCCTCGAGATGACGCCGCAGAGCAACTTTGACAAGGACGGCACGCGGCCCTTGTTGCGCCACGTCGCTGGCAAGGGGCACGGCGGTCGCGCGACCGAGGACAGCAAGTGGTTCGCCTCGGGGTTCTTGCTGGGCGCGGTTGCCGCGGTTGCGGTCACCAGGATCGTGGATCGTTTGAAGGGGTAGAAGACCCCCACTGTACCAGCCCCTTGTAACGCTCTTGTTTGTTCTTCCGTGACAGGCTCAACACCACATGTATTCGATCTACCACTTGTTGTAGGATAACATCACCAGACCAACTCAAACGTATACAAATCCACCCTGTTACACCATGTTTTCGTTAAAAACATTTTGTATACCCGTCAGTTCGTGAACTACACGTTAATATACATATCCACACGTATGATGCGTCGTTTACTGTAATAGAAAGCAGAACGGATAAGAGTAGGTCCTTGTGTGGTGGGTCAAGAAAAGTGCGTCAACAATGCAGGGAGAGGCGGATCAAAAAAGCCACAAGGAGAAAGAAACCCGACGTAGAGTCTACAAATCTACCTTGGAACCAGGGGGAAAAATACAATATCACTGTAAATGTGCCACAGATGCAGGCTTGTGACCAACAACGTGCACGCGCCCGAGGGAGATGAGAGAAAGAGAAAGCAGCCCGTACGTGTGCAAATAATCCCTATGGAAACTGCCAACAACGTTCAGCTGACGGACGCAGGCGAGCCGACCGACATCACATCCAAGAGGGTGCGCAGTTCTCGAATGCACTCGTGACATCGCGTGTGCACTTCCTTTGCATTCTCCAGTAGCGGCCTGATGTTCTCTGGTGTCATCGATAGCTTGATCTCGGGAAGTACCTGCGGGTCGTCCTGCGACTGCGGCGGCGCACTCCGTACAGATCCCGTCCGATTGCTCCCTGGTAACCCTCCCCTCGACGGCGGCCGAATGGGACTCGTCCGAGGTAGCGACACACGGTTCTTGATCTTGGCACCCGACTGATCTTGTCGTTCCCCATCCTCCACCTCCTCCACGTTCGACAGACGCGTCGATCGCATCGGTCGTAGAGATCGCGGAGACGCCTCCATCTCCAATCGCAGTGCTGCTGTATCTTGGACACGGCGGGGCGTCACCGGTCGGCGGCTGGGTCCAGGGTTCTCGGAAAGAAACGGCGACATCCTGCCTCTGCGCCCTTTGATGGTTGTGGTGCCTTCAATCCCCAACGCCCGCCCCGTCATGTCCAAATCGATTGCCGATTCTATACGGTCCCAATCCTCTTCCTCCCCCGTTATGTTACTCCCCCGGCTTGCACTCCGTACATCACTTCGACTGTCCTGCGACGACTCCCCTGCGGAAGAGGACGCACCACCCTTGTTCTTTTGCCCTATCCTGAAAATCGAAGCGAGCGACGGTCGCCGAGGGGATGACTTGTGATTTAAAGCCGGGCCATTGTACGGAGAGTTTGCCTGCGCATCCTTTGTAGCCCGCACTGATTCGAGTCCAGTACTCGGCTTTGATAATCCGTGAGCACCGTCTGCCCCGATCTGTCCGTGTGGATAATGATGCGAATAGTGTGAGGACTCGGTGCTGAGCGAGGTAGTCGAGGGAACGGCCGGGAGAGTAGCGACGGGTGGCGTCACGACCTGCTCCGAATGACTCCACTTGAGCATTCTCAGCATGTCCCTCAGCCCGGTTAACCCCATCTTCCTCCCGCGTCGTTTCTTCGTCGCATGCTCTCCTTGATCGGCCCCACGAGAGCCAGATTCTTCGGAAGGAAGCGTGACGGTACTACTCATCGCGTCCCCCCACCGCCAGTTCCGGTTCACGTTCTCCTCAGGTAAAGGAACATCATCGTTGGGGGGTTCACCATTACTGAGCATGTCCCGAAGGAGAACAAGCTGCCGTTGGCTAAGATCATGGCGGCCCGTGGATGCCCGCCACGAGACGCTAGGCGGACCGGACGCCGGTGAGGCCGCTGTTGCATTGCTGACAAGCGTAACCGCAGGCAGCTTTGAGTCTTCGCCTGAAAGTGTCACGGCTCTCTCGCGGTTCTTCCGACGATCGAGCTCTGCTTGCGCGGATGACGCAGAAGTGATTGGAGGCGGCCCAGCTGCAGGAGAAGCAGGGGCAGGCGTACCACCTCCGAGCTCAATGAGCAGCTCTGCGCACTCCCATGATATTTTATACTTGACAGTAATTGCATGGAAAGTAGCGGCAATATGCTTGTGCTCTAAAAACGAGCCTGGCGCGCCGGAGATGTTGGTCGGTGGGGAGGTATTGGAGCGCAACCGCGAACGCGGACGGATAAGGCTGAACATGTTCGGCGACGTAGCGCGAGATGGGGGAGCCTCTTCGAGAAAGATCTGCACCTCGGTGAGTAAATGATGGTAGGTGGACTGGAGTTCTTTGAGTCCTGCAACATAGAGATATTAATAATCAACACCAGGCAATGCCATCTGGGGTAGAGCAATGAATCACTCACTATCAACGCTGATCGCAAACTCTCGGACCATTCCCAAATCTCTCTTCAGTCCAATCTGCGCCTGACTGATTCTCGCAGGGATCTTAAGATCACCCAACGAATTTCGTCTTTGCACCGAGGCATTTGAAGAAGGCGGAGTAGGAGCTTGTGTAGCACGACCCAACGACGCTGACTGCGGTGACGAAGGTGTTTTGGGCACCACCTTGTTTGACATTACTGGAGATGAAGGGGCGGCCGGTGTGATGGTGATGGAAGCAGGCGCACTCGTCGAAGGTGCCATCGGCTCAGTCCCGTCGCTCCTCTTCAGGGTCATCGAGCGAGCAGTATTAATCGCCCGAGGAGGGGATGGAGGATGGAGTTCGATCGGAGGTAATAAATCAGGTGTGTAAGCTTGTGGTTGCGCCTGCATCCTCACATCTCCACCTGAATCAAGCTCTTGACCCCCGGCGCTGCCTGTGCCGCCCGGGAGAGAAGCTCCAAGATCAGGAGTATTTAGGGTGATTTCCATAGACGATCTTTTCTTGTGCTTCTTCCCGCCTACGAGACTAATCTTGCGTACGCTCCCCATGAAATTCCTGGAGCCTTCTTGTAGGGGGAGCGCCGGCATTGGCGGGAGATCCTCCATGCTATCCGTAGGAGTGGGTGTAGAGAACACTCTCGAGGAAGACATTCGGCCGACGGAGGACCCATACGACGCATGTCTAGTGCCGACCGAGGAAAATTTGTGACTGCCGTTACCGACGGCAAGCGCGACATCTTTGGGCACCTGCATCGACGAGGGCCGCCTCCCCGGGCCAAGCGATGGCTTCCCAGTTCCCGCCACGCCTGACGCGGAGGACGACGCATCGCCCGTGAGCTCACTACTGCTCGTGTATTCAAGCAGTATACCGCTCGCCTTTCGCTTCGATACCTTTCTGTTCTTGCTCGGCGTTGTGGGTACTTGGGAACTTCGTTCGCCCCCAGCACAAGGTCTCAACTGTGCCCGTTCTAGACTCCTTTCGTGCTTGAGCTCAGCTTGTCCCGGCGGCGGAGACCCAGCCCCATAATGGGCGCCGCCAGGGCGAAAAAACCAAGCGGAGCGAGGTCCACCTGCATTATTACGATTCCGGCTGGAGGGTGTCTGTGTCTGTGTCTGTTCAAGTGAGCTTGGGGGTCGGGGAGCCCCGTCTTGTTCCACGAGGTCTCCGCTCGACGCTTGAAACTCCTGCATCATGACCTCCGCGGGACCCGTGCTCGCTCTCTTCCTCCTGACACCCCATTTCTTGACAGAACCGATGCGTGACAAGAGCGGCGTTTTGGGCCCTCCGCTCGGGGTAGCTTCTACCGAGGAAGAGGGAACCATCGGGACCATGGGCGGAGAGGAAGCTCTGTCTCTTTCAGGGGTCGAAGGTGGTAGGGGTGGAGGGGATGTATCGTGCTGTTCTTCAATGAGCTCAAAGACATTGTTATCCATATGTGGTGGCCGCGACTTTTTACGAAGACGTCTGCGTTCACGAGTGGGCGGAGAGGGAGGGCGGATAGCCAACGATGCAGCAGCACCTGAAAGGACGAGGTGTGAGGTAGAATTAAAGTGCCCGATCGAATTGCGCCCAGACGTTGTCGGTATTGAAAAGACCGACACGGTGGGTGAGCGAGGAAAGGGCTCGATAGGAGAGGGAGAGAGAACGCTGGGAAGGGCAGGTACAGGGGGAGGCGAAGAATAATGTGAATGTAGATGAGAATTTGAGGAGCCGGGACGATACATAGGCGCTGTTCGCGAATGCGCAGTGACAGTCCTGTCCTCTTCCTTGTCTTCCGAGAATCCGAAGCCAACCTCGTCGTCCTCGTCAGAGGTATCTGCGTAAGCCTCTCGACGCGATCGTTTCGTTACAGGGGTGGTGTCGTTGTCGGTCTTGCTCGGAGACGTGGAATTTGTCGGGTTCATAGGGTCGTCAAAGTCATCATCCCAATTTTCAGGCTCGATGGAGTGTTTGGGACGCGGAGGAGTATGGTAAGAGTGGCGGGTGCGGAGTGTATGGACGTGATGGTGTTGAAATATATGGTGGGAAGCTCGGTGAGCGTGATGACGCCGACCAGGAGGGGAGTCGGCCTTGTCCACGAAATCATCGTCCCAATTCTCGGATTGTGCCTGTGCACCCCCGTGCTTGATTGGTGTAGACGGACCGGGCTCGGCCCAATTATCAAGTCTGCTGCCGATGCCGCTCTTTCCTCCCGTTCCTCGGCTACTGCCCGTTATCGGTACTTTGGGGGGCTGGCGGGCAGCCGCATCTCCCGTGTCCCAATCCTCAGAAAAGTGAGACGACGCGACGGATAGACGAGGTTCAAGGGGAAGACGGTTCGCTGGTTCTGGTTTCCTGTCAGCATTGAGTCTGGAGTTTTTGGTAGAGTTTGGCTGTCCAAACTCGAAGTCGTCGTCCCAGTTCTCCGACGGAACTGCAGTGACACGAGAGGTGGGGAAAGCAGCGATTGCGTCAGAAACGCCGCGCGTTCGAAGACGAAGATGACACGACCGGGGTGCGCCGACGGTGGTGTATAGAGAACGGTTCGTGAGCGGGTGCTACTACCACGCGACAGGGCGAATCGACCGAGGCCTACCTGACGTCTGAGCAATCATGCTGGCGCGTCGGGAGAAGGACGCCGGACGACGGCTGCGGTGCGCTGGGGAGGGCGATGGTTGCGAGAGCACAAGTCCTGGTTGTCGTCGAGAGTGTTGGTATTCGATCCGTAGCAAGACGTGTACGTTATGGGCCTCGGTCCTGTTTGCCCATGTTGGTCCAAATTCAAGGTTTCAAGCCGTTGTCATTACCCTCCGCCGTTACAGATACACTCGGAACAACTAAAAAATACACCAAGAAACCATTCCAAAGTTACCGTTTGGAACGTATCCGCCAGCCAGGTCCCATTCGCGAAGCAAAATGGATGGGAAACCGTGCGCACGTCTTAAGACTCGTGCCCGCTAGGATTTATGAGCGACATATAAACCGATGGAATAAAGAAATGTAAATTAGCAGTGATCTCTTGTCCAGGTAAACGTTCAACGGTGCCCATATGCTGGTTGTCTCAGACAGTGACACGCCAACACCATGTTTCTGGGGGGGTGAGGGAGGGCGTATGGAGGTCCTTGTGGATCTCCGTGCGAAGGACCGTACTGAGCCGAGAAGAACTGATTCGCAGGCTGCAGATGGCCCCAGGGGGGATGAGCAAGACGGGAGACACGGACGGTGTCTTGCATGTCTGCGCGGGACGACGAGGCGTACGGGAGAGGCATGGGGGGCGGACGTCGGGGAGGGGAAGGGTGCTGGAACGTTGGGGAGTGGGCGGGCGTGCGTACGTCGGAGGGATCGCACGCGGTCGGACGCTCGTCTATTTCTGTCGAGGCGAGCCTTGGTGTTGGCTCCTCGATGGCCTGGGCGGTGGTGAGGGTGGCACGGAGTCGGACGCAGAGGGGGCGTACCCAAGGATTGGTGACGAGCGGGACGGGATAGCGCGACCAGGAGAGACCATCCAGGTCGCTGAACTCGGTCTTGACGGACTCGAAGGAGAGGAGGAGGGCACGGTTGAGGTCCTGGGCAGGGTCGTGTGAGCAGGGGGCGTGCGATGGCTGGCTGGGAGTACCTCGGGCATGACGAGGGCCTCTTGTTCCCACTGGAGCTGCTCGAGCTCGAGCCGCCTCAGTCGCTCCATGCGCAGCCTGCCTCGGTCGTGGGCGAGCGGGTGCATGATGGCGGTGACCGGTGAACCAGCCGGACAGGCGCCCACGAGCACACAAAGCAGCGGGTAAGGACGAGGCTCGTCGGTCGCTACATGATCACATAAACCGGCGGGGTCTCCCAGCGGAGTTTCAGGCGGTCCCGTTCACAACCCGACGTCCCTCGCCGACCCTCGCCCCGTCCTCGTCGCCGACCACGGCGAGCAGCCCAGTCCTGTCACTTACGCGTGACATAACGTGTGTGACACTCGCGACCAAGCTCCGCTTCAAAAGCCACAACGCGTCTCGTTGAACGCGTTCCACCTCGACGACTCGCCCGCCCACCATGCTCGAAGCCAAGCTCGAGGAAGCCGCCCTCCTGAAGCGTCTGCTCGACTGTGCGTGCCTCCTCGCGCGGTATTCCGTCGGTCTGACGCTGCCTTTGTCCAGCCATCAAGGAGCTCGTGACGGACGCCAACTTTGAGTGCACCGAGGAGGGAATCGTGCGTCTGACCATCGGACCGTCGACCTTCGTCGCTGATCGTCCCCATGAAGAATCTCCAAGCCATGGACAACTCCCACGTCGCACTCGTCGCCGTCAACCTCGAGGCGACGGGATTCAAAAAGTACCGCTGCGACCGTCCTATGCCCCTGGGCGTCAACCTCAACTCGCTCACCAAGGTGCTCAAGTGCGCCAAGGACGACGATATTTGCATACTCAAGGCTTCCGACGACGTAGATGTGTTGAATCTCACGTACGAAGCAAAGAGTGCTTACCCGTTCTCCCTCTAGTCTCCGTCCGATTCTCATCCGTCCGCCCTGTTTGATAGATTCCGACAGAATCGCAGAATATGACCTGAAGCTCATGGACATCGATTCCGAAAGCCTCGGTATTCCCGATACAGAGTACGACGCGCGTGTTACGATGCCCTCGAGCGAATTCACGCGCATAGTCCGAGATCTTTCCCTCCTCGGCGAGTCCGTCCGCGTCGACGTCTCCAAAGAAGGGGTGCGGTTTGCGAGCGAGGGTGAGGCGGCCAATGGGAACGTCTTGTTGAAACAAACCGAGGCTGCGAGAGAGAAATATGAAAACTATGGCAAGGACGGCGACGAAGTCAAGGAGGAGCAGGATGACGACGAGGACGAGGACGAGAAACCTAGAAAGAAGAAAATAAAGAAGGAAAAGGTCAAGAAGGAGAAGAAAGACGACGACGTGGAGATGAATGGGGAAGAAGATGACGATGGGGAGTTCAAAGCCAAGTCAGACGACGAAGGCGAGGAGGAAAAGGAAGACGATGACGACGACGAGCAGCCGAAAAACAAGAAGCGAAAAAAGGCACCATCAAAGGTTTGTCACTCGTTTGCATCCTTGCCGCTTGTTCATCTCGTCTGCGCGTAGAATGGCCAACCATCGAAAAAGGTCAAAAAGGTGGACGAAATACCCTCGGACGGCGGCGTGTTTATCGAGATGAATCAACATGTTTCTCTGACATTCAGCTTAAAATACCTTGTCAATTTCTCCAAGAGCTCAACCCTGTCGAACACGGTACAGCTCATGATGAGTAATGATGTTCCTCTTCTTGTAAGTACATATGGCCGTCGTGCCGACCGAAGGTTGACTTTGTCTTCCTTTGCTCAGGTATCGTACAAGTTTGGGCAGGGAGCCATCAAATATTACCTAGCACCAAAAATCGGGGAAGAGTGAATTGGACATTCCCATCTCTCGCTGTCTGTGTCGACTTTACACCATTTCCCTGTATCTACGTACAACAAGCAGTTTTTGGAAAGCAACAAGTATATACAGCTGGCACCATCAAACGTACAGCGGATGCGTGAACACGGATGGAAAGGAAAGCACTCCAATGAACCCACTCCTCGAGGTAAATCAATCCTCCAGCTCGTCCCCATCCTCGTCTACCTCTGTTTCCCCATCGATCTCGGTCGAGTCACCTCCGTTCACCGTCTCCCGATCTGCGGCGCCCCCTGTCGACCCCGCCGCCGTCAGGCCCATCACACCTCCGTCTCGAAGTCCGAACCACACCGGAATCAGGCCCCACACTTCCTCCCGCGCGCGGCCCACCTCTCCCTTCCACTCGCGTTTGCACACCCCACACATCTTCAATCCGCATGTCCGCACGCCGTCGGAGAAGTCTCTGCGGTCGAGCATCTCCACCGCCTGCACGAGCGTGAACAACGGGTCTGCGTCCCGCCCACACGCGATCCCCCCGACGCTCCGCAGGACGTTGAGGTGGATGAAGTAAAATGATTCGGTGCAGTATGCGGACTTGGAGGAGGAGGCCGCCGCCACCGTGTCACCGGGGGACATGTCCGAGCCCGCACTGGCAGAGGTGGCGGCCGCGGCGGCCCTGGTCGAGTAGAGGCACGCCGCGGAAGGGTGGTGCTCGAGCGCACGCGTGAGGAACGTCGAGATGTAGAGCTGACCGAGCTCGCGTCCCCGGAGTGTTCGCACGAGGTAGTCGCGCGGGAGACGGACCATCGGCGGCTTTCCGTCCCCGCTTCGAGACTTGGCTGGAGACTGGCGTGTCCAGCGCGCAGCGCACGGATCGGGGGCCGCGAAGACGGGCGGCAGGGCGCGTGCGCCGGAGAAGATCCGGCTCGGGCCGTAACGCGAGAGGTCGTAGAACGCGCTGGGGAGCACCTCGGGTATGCCGAGCTCGAGGGCGAGGTTGATGGCGAGGACGGGGTGGGCGTATGACTCGCGCGGTGTGTAGAACCCCCTGGCGTCCGTCGCCGCCGCCTCTCGTCTGTCCCAGTCTGCGAGCGTGGTGGGCCAGTCGTGGACGAGTCGTGCAAGACACTGGTGGCGCAGATGCTCGATAAAATATTTGGTGGAAAGACGGAGGACACTAGAGAGAGCCGAGAAGTTGCGAGCGCGAGGCTTTGGGAAATAGCTGGGGGGATTCGGGTTAAAATAGATCAAGGAAAAGCGTGGATATGGGAACAAGGACGTACAATCCGTCATAGAGGGCCACCAGGAGATGGTACACGTCCGATGGACAATCGTAGATGTCCACCGTCGGACACCCGTCTACCATCTTGTTTCCCTCTTCGTTCAGTGTTTCCTCGTCGCACGAAGATGAGCCTCGCTTCGAGGGTCCGACTTTGGCTCGCCCCACCAGAAACATATCCTTGAACACCTCGGAGTGCCGCGCAAGCTGGCCACGATGCACTCTGAACGCGGCAGACCCAGCGACCAGGACAATGTTTCCGTCAGAGAACCAGATATCGGAGCGGATAAGAGCCTTAGGAACATCTGGGCACGGAAGAAAACATCCCGTACTGCATGTGAGCGAGTTAGGGAGCGTCCGCATTGCTCAAAGGGGATGAAAGAGATCAGCCGCGGATGGAAAAGGGGGGCTGACTTGGAGAGTAGTCTTGGTGTCAGCCTATCAGAAGCAATCCTGCTGGCAGACTCGGATCCAGGCCAGTTTGATATGCTGCGTCCCAAGCCGAGCGCTCTTTTCAGCCAACGTCTCTATTCCGCACCGTTTAGCATCATACAGGGCATACCGAAGTCAGGTCCCGGGACTGTCATGATCACGAGGATAACTCCCATTTCATTCCGTATTTGCTCATAGTGGATATATGCATCCAAGGTAAAAGTACAGTACCGGCCTGCATCTGGGTATGTCTGCAACCGTGAGTAAAGGTCCACGGAAGAGTGTGCGTCTGTCTCACAGGCGAGTCATCGACCAGCACTCTCCCTGTCCTTGTCCATACGAATTTTCTCCACGTACACGAAAGTGAGGACGATAAGATCGAGCATATGCTCCACACCTTGATCGATCTCTAGGCGAGGCTTTCGTTTCTGACCAGCTATTCCAAGCGAGCTCCTGTGGAATCGAGCGACCTCGACTCGCGACCCATCGTCTCGCGATAACTGTGATGGGTAGTAGTGACTCGGCACCATTGGGTCGGCAAGCTACGCACCACCACCGTGTTGAAGGGCATGTCCCACCTGTACGGACACCCATCTGGTCCAGTAAACGTGCGCCTCCTGCACAGAACGCTGTGTCCCAAAAAGAATCAGCACAGGAGTTGTAACACACCGTCCCAGTAAGCCGCGCGCAGGGAGAAAGTCGTTGGACTGCATGGCCTGCCCGTTCAGCCGAAACGTCGACGACCCAATCAGACGCCAGTCAATCTCGCCAATCGCGTCGAACTTGTCGTGCATGTCCATGGGGTCGTCGTTTGGCCTGACCTTGTGCAGCGTCGTCGTGCCCATGCCGATATGGCGTGGATGAGTGGTCTTGTACAACACTTGGCCACTTTCGTGGGTGAAGACGGTGTTGCGCACGGATTCGGTGGACAAGACGAGGTGCATCGGAAAGTCCAGGTTGGCGCCCCGAGAAAGGTTGCCAACTTGGGCTTTGCGACCATGTCGGCCACGTTCTCTTCCTCTGGCGAAGAGGCGATAGCGCGCTCGGTCGACACGACGTCCACCTCGTCCGCACAGCGCCCAGACGCGTTCAGCGTCGCCGAGTTCTACGAGATCGACAGGACGGCAGAAATCGTCCTCAAGGGAGACTTCAAGAGGGTCGGACGTCGCTCCATCTCCTGAACCCCCGCTGATCGCATCAGACAGGTAGCGCTTCAGTTTCCGGACGAGCTCTTGCACGACGCCGTTCCCGTCTATCGTCTGCTCAGGCAGCGTGTGGGCCAGGGACACGACCTGTATGTTTTGGCGGACACGTCTTACGGCAAGTGAGAGACGCCCTGCCCTCGCGACCACCCTCACGCTCAGAATGCCCGCTTCCATAGCTGCTGCGTCGACGAGGTCGCGGCCCAGCATGTCGATGCCGACTTGATGGTCCACTATGGCCATGCATGCATGAGCAAGTGGGCTCACGCTTCTACCCATCGTCCGTTTCCGTCTTGATGGGGCCCGGAACAGAACGTCCAGACTGCCTGTCGTCTACATCTTTGGTCGCAAACCAATCGATGTCGAGGATTGTGTCCAGGAGCTCTGCAAGGTCCTTGCGCTCGCCGTGGGTGAGACGGCGGAGAAGTCTGTTCTTGTTCGACACGACGTGGGGTATACATATCGGATGAGTGCGTTTCAAGCTTCATCTGGCGTGACTGGAAGGCATGATGACATTTGTAGCTGACATTGTGGGACGACTTCGGGACGAGACTGGCCTATCTGTCCTGTATCATGAAGTGCCCACCTGGGTCGAGCCCGCACGAACACGAGTCCCCGACAACGACAGCAAACCCAAAGTGGTATCAGATAGTAGCTCCAAGCCTGACGAGACTGCGGCTGTCATCCTGTATATCGGTGAAGAGAGCCTCGTACTCACAAACCTGCTGATGACGCATCCTTCGAGTCATGCGAGTCTGGTTGGTTGGCAGCTTGGATGCTCGTGCTTGACTGCGACCAACAGATTTACTCGTACGATCCGGCCACCAAATCCTCAAGGCTAGAGTCCTCGCGAACAAACAGAATACTCATGCGGCGCTTTGCTGCCGTCCAGAAAGCGCGCGATGCAGACGTGTTTGGCATTCTCGTGGGCACCCTTGGTGTCGGTCAGTCCTTGTCGCCGCTCGAGTCGCTCAGCGTTGACGGACGCCCGATAGCATCTTATTTGCCTCTCATATCTCACCTTCGCAAGATTCTCGCGAAAGCGCAGAAGAAGAGTTACACAATCAGCGTCGGAAAGCTCAACCCGGCCAAACTGGGTAACTTTATGGAGATTGAATGTTTCGTTCTGGCAGCCTGTCCGGAGAACAGTGTCATCGAGTCGAAAGTACGCCCATCTATCGACATATCGCATCGCATTGCCCGAGGGTTGTCATCCAGGAATTTTATCGACCGATCATCACGCCGTATGAGTTGGAAGTTGCTCTTCAAGTAGAGGGTACATGGAGTGGGCGCTACGTGCTAGATTTTGGGCAGCTACTGGCTGAATATGGCTGTCAGTACCCGGTATCCTCCATGGTCGGATATCCCTGACCCCGATTACTTTGAACAGCTGGCAATGACACATCAAAGGAAGGGGAATGGGACCTGGACCAGCCCACGTTCTCGCTTGTTACCGGAAAATATCGCCACGCCAGGCGCTTTGGCGGTAAGACGCTGGTTGTCCGGAATACCACGTGTCCCACGACGTTCGTCTGTAGCCCCCGGGTTCTCTGACGGAGACACGTCATCGCCAAACGCGGTCATTCTCCGGAATCAAGATGGGACGATGACAGTACTCCCGGAGAGTGCCGCAGGTATGTGTCACGGTGCACAAAGCAAGCAAGTGTTGATCCACTCTGACATGCATTGTTCTGAAAGCCCTGTACCTGAAATCTCGATCTTTTCAGGGACTGGAAATGAGGGTGGGTGAGGATGCCCCGAGCGTATTGGAACAAGGGCGTAGCGGCATCGCCCGAGGATACACGGATGATCACCCGTCCATCGATGAGTCGCCCACTTGATATGAACTGGACCT
Organism: Boletellus ananas; assembly: GCA_038089895.1. Taxonomy (NCBI): domain Eukaryota; kingdom Fungi; phylum Basidiomycota; class Agaricomycetes; order Boletales; family Boletaceae; genus Boletellus; species Boletellus ananas. The sequence goes on along the minus strand of JBBPLS010000246.1, from coordinate 5,249 downwards.
AGATATTCGAGGTTGATGCGCGCGGTGTTGGTTTGCATGTTACCACCGCTCCGTTTTTCAAACTTGGCCCTTGGCACCGAAGGAGAAATCTGAAAGCTATCGTGGACTTGTTACGCTGTGATCGTTATCGGGAAACGCGAATGGTCCGGTCTCTTGGATCGTGCCAAGCTAACTTGATCCTTCACAATCAGTGAAGGCAGTAACTTGTCGATGGTGCAGCGAGTGCGCCTCTGTCCTGAGTCACTTGCAACACCAGTCCGACAGTGAATGACTTGATTGCTGCGTACGCACAGAATCACCTGTGTCATGTTCACGGAATTCGGTGTGCAGAGTCCGATAGCTTTGGCGACTTCGCCTTGGGTGCAGTTTCCGTCGAAAGCAGATCAAGAGGACCGCGTCAGGCCGTGTGACCAAGGTTGCTTCTTGTGCTCACTGTATTCTTTGGGTCGCTTTGCTCGTTCGGCACCCTCGCTTGGTACTGGGCTGATTTTGAGTGTCAAAGGCGCGGTAGAGTGAACCTGCTACGTGTGGTGCTCAAGGTAGGTCCAGCGTCCTGCGGACGTTGTCGTTGGCTGACAATGTCGGATGCGTGCCAGGTACATGGAAAGTAGCGTTGGAGAAGGCGTTTCTAGGTGCGCGCACTACTACTGACGGTTAGCAACCCGCCAAGGACGATAATAGAATCGCACAGCGCGATAACACGAAACAATAATTCCGGGACAAAACAATCAAAGGTCGCGTCCCGGGCGGCCACAGCAACGTGTTGTTATCTGGCACCTCCCCTGGCCCTGGCTATACACTGGCAACGCGAATCGGGATGGTTCGCAGCCCTGGCTCAAAGCGTCGCTCGTGCTGGGGAATCTAAAACGGTATCTGGAACACAGCTAAGCCTAACGGAGATACTATCAGCTGACTCTGAGATTACGAGTCGAGTTATCAGCCCCGCTCAGACCCACAGGTCAAAGCAAGGCCGAGTTGCGCTCGGCGGCCCCCATGCCATGTCCCCCCGTCTGTCGCCTAGCGCGCAGGCCCCTCCTGTAGCCATCCCAAATGCGGCCCAGTGCTCCCGAGGTGAGACGAAATATTGCTGATTAGGAAACCGTCTGGTGGGGCAGGCGGGCCATTGTCCAAGCTTTCTAATGTCTAAGCGTCCCGCCCCTTCCCGCTTTGGCACAGGTGTGGGCAGAAAGCATCGCGGACTATGGGCTGGTTATAAGGGCCACTCGCGGGCCGCACTGGCTTTTCTCCGTTTCATCACCTCCCAAGACTGACATCGACATCTGCTCGCCACTCCCCATTCCCACCTACGCATTACCATGACTAGCGCAAGCGTGCCCGCCGCACTCTTGCTCTTCCAAAACATTAGACAGGGCATGCAGGACGGTCGGATCCCCGACTTAAGCACTGCCCAGGTAGAGGTTAATTCTGCGATAGCTGAGCTCAGCGCCAGACGGCCACCCGCCGGAGATCCAGTACACATGAACGACCTTGCCGAGTGCGTCGCTTCACTCGCCGTACCGCTTCGCCTACTGATGTGTTATTGACGCACAGCAAGCTCCTCCGGGAGATCGGCTTGCTTCATGACAAGGTCTCCAAGTGCGAGACGCGGCTCGCCGACTTCCAGATCTGGGGCAAGGAGCTCAAGGAAGACACGTCCCAGATCATTGCCCGCACGCAAGCGTGCGGCTCGCTGGTGGAACGCCAGCAAAAGGAGGCCGCCACCGTCCCCGCTGCAGTGGAGGTGGCACAATCGAACGTGTCCACCACCCAGCCCCCTTGTGCCACCTCGGCGCCACCGCCTACCGACCTCGCGTCGCGTCCACCCCCCGCGCCCACACTTGCCCGGGCCGCCGCCATCATATCGTTCCCTGGTGGTCCGCGCACCGTCACGATCCACCCGCCTGGCAGCGCGGGCTACCAGCCCGTCATACGCGACGACAGGGGCGACGTCATCATCGACCTAAGGCGCACCAAGCCGCTCCGTCGCGAGGGCGCCTTCCGTGGCCCGATCGAAGGCATCGACTGGGCTGAGATCACGCGCGTCCGCGGGCGCGCCCCAGAGGAACCGGGTGCCCGCGCGACACCCCCAAGCAGCCCTCGCTGGCCCGACCGGTCCGGCGCCCCCCCAGAATCGTCTGCCGCGCGTCCAGGCGACGTCGTCGTCGTCAGGCAACGGAAGCTCTCGATGTCTGTGCGCACGGACGCATTCGGGCACGTTCCTCCCGATAGTGGCGATGCCAAGCTGCTTGCGCGGCCCGCTGCATCTTCTTTGCAGGAGTTGCATGCCTCCTCGTCCTCGCTGGGCGCGAAGCGAAAGAGCGAGCGAGACTATTCTGCACCCTCGACGCCGCCTCCAAGCTCCCCTTCTGTCGGACGAGGTAAAAAGCGCGCACGGAAGAGCGACGACGAAGAGGAGGATGACGGCGAAGGAGCGGAGGCGCCTGTGACGCCTCTCCCGGCCACCAAGCGGCGTGGAGACTCGTGCGTGTCCCCGCCCAAAGGGCCCCCGGGACGCAAGAGGATGAGGATGCGCTCACCCGCGCCTCTGCAGGAGAAATCGTCACCCCCCGCCGATGGATCCCCCTCGCCCACGCGTGTAGCTCGGGCCGGGTCTGAGCTCACAGCGCACACGACTTGACCCGGGCACAGAACATCCCAGCTCTTGATTGGGCTGATTTTGTCTTTTTCCCCTTGCCTTTGTACTTTTATCCAACTGTTTGCTTCATTTGTCTTCATTTGTTTCGCTGGTACCTTTGTTTCGTTTCCTCATCCTTCAGTATGATAGAGTCTCACTGCGCACGCAGTAATCAAACAGTTGAGCCCATGGCTCCAAATACGACTCGACACGATCAACCAGGATCCTCGAGCATTAAGCAGTTAACAAAGGACACGAGACCCTACACTTTTTGGGCGTACAAGGAAACGGGCGACACCCACGACAACTGCTACGATCGGACCAGCGCCATGGACACGACGCCGACCGCCAGACTGAACAGGGCGAGCGCCTGTTTCCCCGCACCGCTCCGCCACAAGATCGGGTCCATGACGAAATCGCCGGCGAGCATCTCGACGCAGGCGGCGTACGTGAGCATGCCAGCCGAGATGGCGGACATGATTCCCTGAGTCAAAAGCACGCGCGCTGAGGGGGTATGAATTCGTCGGGGCAACTCGAAGCACAGGGGCAAGAACGTACCTATGTCGTCGTGGTGCTTGAAGAGGAGCATCCCTAGAAGGATGCCGACGGGGGTAGTGACGGCAAAGAGACCTGCCAGGACGGGCGTGAGAACACTCATATATTTGAATTCGCGCTCCTGTGAGGAGGGAAGGGAGGCTATTCGGATGCCCAACGAGAGTCCTTCAAAGAGCTGGTGGAATATCACGGCGATCAACAAGGTTGCTGCATAGTCGACGCGTGAACATGTGACCTGAAGAGGGGGTCGACGAAGACCTACTAAAGTCGGGACCCGAGGTTATGGACAAGGTTAGACCGATGACCAACGAGTGGATCATGATGCCTAGTTGTAATATCTTGGTCAACGTGAGTGAATTGGTCGGCGAGTAAAAGTTTGAGCCTCACGAGTATGCCGACGATCTGTCTCTTTTTTCCGACTTTGATCTTGTCATGATGGCCGTGAGGATGGGTGTGGTCCTCGGATGTCTCAACATACCCGAGTCCGTGAGAGTGAGGGTGAGGGCCTGGTTCGCTCCAGCCTACGTGCCCTACACCAGTCGGTAGAGGGCCAAGCTGGTCTGAACCATACATTGTTTGGGGTCGATTGCGTTCGTGATGGGAGTGGTGTAGCCCTCGGGATTCATGCCTGTGGTGACCCTCGAAAAAGGCAGAAGCATCACTGTTCACAGAGTGGTGAGAGTGAAGGAGACGATGGACGGCCCCATACGCGGGCTGGTCGTGATGAGCATCGCTTGCGGGTGCTATGAGCGGTGTTCGTTCTGGGTTCGAATGATTCGTAATGGACGTGTCTGGTGCGCGTTCTAGGTCTGGGGGGGACCTGTCTCCGGGGGTCGGCGGGGCAGATGCGGACGGTGAGCTGTACGAATGCAATTGGTCGACAAAAGACGTTGATAGATCTACATGCGCGCTGTGAGGCGGTGCGAAAGAGGGCGGAGAGAGAAGACTTGCATTCTACAATAAATATGGACAACAGCGAGGACAGACTAGCAGGGGAATGAGCAAGCGTGTACAAGGGAACGGAGGTCCACACACACGATGAGGCCGACGTGATCGCCCACTTGCGAGCGAGCGAGGACGAGGGGGGATCTGAGTGCCTCGAACGCGTCCTGCAAGAGATGTACAAAGGCAGTGGACAGGATGACGCCTTGACGGTGCGGTCAGTCGCGCGTTGGCGCCCAGGACGGGAAGCGAACCTGTTCCAAAGTGCTTCCCGATGAAAAACACTATCCGGGGTATGCGGAGAAGCGAACTGCGTTTGGAGAGGGTCGGAAAGGAGACGGCTGGCGGGCAAGTCAGCGACGGCCGGACGGCGAGTGCACGGCTCACCAAAAAGGGAGACGACAAAGACGGAGAGCGTGGCGGCCCCGCGGGTGGAGAGCGCCGTTTCCATCGCGAACGCGTCCGCAAGAGTTCGGCAGCCGGTATAAGAGGCGACGCGGGCGAGTACCCGGCCAGTTATCTGCTTTATGTAAGCGCTCGTCGAGACGTCGTGCTGACAAAGGCGGCAAACCCCGGCCCGGTAATGCTCGTCCTCTCCGCCCACGACGTCGACCGGGCCGTGTCGGCGCTGGCCCCGCACGAGCTCGAGTCTCGGATGGCCGCCGTCTTCCACGCCCTCGCCAGCCCCGACCACGCGTCCCCACACCGCACGTCCATCGCCATGGCCCGGCACACCGCCCTCTTCATGCCCTCTCGCGCACCGGGCCTCGGAACTTCTGTCAAGGTCGTCGCCGTTCCCTCCGCCCCGGGAGCACCACCAGGCTTGCCTGCGTCCACCCTCGTCCTCGACGAGGCCACCGGCCGCGCCAAGGCACTCCTCAACGCCACCGCCTTGACCGCCCTCCGGACCGCTGCCGGTGCGATCCGTTCCCCATCGACGCACGCACGGAAAAGAATCGACCGACTGAACCCATCCCAGGATCCGTCCTCGCCACCCGTCTCCTCGCCGCCTCCAAGACACCCAAGACCCTGCTCGCGTTCGGCGCCGGTCAGCAAACCATGGCCCACGTCGACCTCCACCTCCGCGCGTTCCCGTCGCTCGCATCCTGCACCGTCG